>JAPDSC010147041.1:0-17521 GCA_026290005.1 Latrodectus geometricus | reverse complement strand
AAAAATTGCTTAAAATCACTATAATTTTAGATTTACCCTTACTTTTATATTTCTCATTTTGCAGTATCTTTAAAAGTTTTCATTATATCAGTGACTGTATAAATAGTGATAAATGGATATGATCTTCTTTCCCTCTTATTATTTTTTCACTTCTAATATTTTTTTTATCTTTCAAATTTTTATTTCAAGAACGAATCATTTAGATTTTTAAATATTTTTACAACACCTGTAGAAGCTTTCAAGCAGTTATTATTACAGATTCTTACAAACTACTGTAGTGAATTATTGGAAAAACCTGGCAATCGTAGCAACGAGAAAGAAGAAATAATTATCGAGAGGAAATACTTAAAATGAGAAACAATAAAAGTAAAGACACAGACCAATAAATAATATAAAGAAAGGAAGAAGAAAGGACAAATCTTATGAGCAGCTCCTCAGAAAAGGAAACGGATCAATGTTGATAAAATGATTTGGAAGTAGATTTTGTCTGAAAATATTAAAATGCAACTATCCAATATCATTTATAAACTAGATATAGATGTGCGGCTTGTGAAACATTTTGAAAAGGAAATAATAGAAATCATTTTCCACTGAAAGAAGAAAATATATTTTAACATATTATTCTCAATTCAACTTTATCAATCAAAAAAATGATTAGAAGTAGTTTTCAATTGATAAGTGTTTGTTTATGATGATTCACTTATTTAACACATTAACTCCGATATTAAAATGTGTTATCATATGTATTTCTCTATAGACAAAAATAGGCAGAGAAGACGAGGTAGTATTTTCGGTTGCATTTAGACCTTCAATGATTAAAAGTAAAATCATATTTTATCTACAATTTTCTAGAAATAATAACAGACAAATAAACATTATCAAGTTTTTATTGGAATGTTTACCATCAGTACCATATTTCATTTGATGTGACATTAATCTTCTATATTACATTTGAAATTATTGATTGAAAATTGTATAATTTAAAGAAACTTTATTTTAGTGGACAAATGATTGCAAGTTTTGATTATAGTTTTCTACGTAAGTTTTTCTTATAAATTTTGCCTTGTCTATTTCACTTACATCTGCAAATCTTACGCTTGAGTTTTATACAGGTGTTAGAAGTCCTTTGTTTTATAAAATACTTGTGTGTGTTACTAATTTATGAAATCAGTATTGATGGTTATAATATATATTGATGGTCATAATATAAATAATATTGAATTTAGAATCATGTAAATGTAGGTATTACCTAGTTCAAAAGTCGGTTGCCGAAACGTTGGTTGTCAGCTGTAAAAGTCAGCTGGAAAAAAGTTGGTTGTTGACATTTAACTATTATTTTTTAAACTAACACATAAATATTAAAGGAATTAATACAGAAATGAAGTTTTTGAAAATATAAAAAGTAATAACTCAATGTTATGAGAGTTTTTAGTGGATCTATTATATTTAATGGTCCTTACTTTACCAAATTATATATTATGCGCTTCTGAGCCACGTCGAATAGAGAAGTTAGCACGAGAATTTTGTTTTTCAATGGAGATATATATCTAATCCAAGTTGTATCTTGATAGCATCAAAATGATGATTAGAAGTGAGAGATAGGAATGTTATCAAACAATGGTAGGCATTTGATTCACAAATAATTGATTCGGTGCAACTTTTTAAAGAAATTTTTGCATAGAAAATCAAATTTCTGATACAGATTCAAAATCATGTTTTTTAGCCATACGACAATCTTTTCTTGTATTTCTGACTGATATGCGACTAAATTTTGACGTGTGTGTGTGTATGTCATAGTAATTCCCATTAATCTTTATTGATATCATGCTAAAAAACAGAAATAAAATTTAATCCAACAGTTCATTTTTAATCTAATTTAATCTAAAATTACACGCTCTTATTTTCTATATGCACACATCGGTTAATGTGATTATTTAAGAAATTTACTCGAATCACTTGAATATGGTCAGTTATCTATAAGAACTATTGATAAAAAGTCTAATGGGATTGTTCTGATTACTCATAACAATTTTAGATGTCAGATTTTAACTTGTGCTGAATCAAAGTACATATAATTGATCCACTGCCGACACTCACGTTAGAAAAGTTACTAAAAGTAACTTGACTATCCCAAAGACTTATTATATGATGTTGTTTTAAGAAAATCTGCCAAAATTGATTACTACTTAAGAACACTTTGATTTAAATCTTTTTTAATAAAAAAAACAAAATGGTCAATTACTTTTCAGCATTTTCTTAATGTAAATCAAATTTAGTTGTAAAGTATAATGGTATGGCACCATTCTGCTCTACAATTGTTTACATAAATAACAATTTCATATGTATGAACATTTCCACTAAGATTTATTTATCTAACACAGTTCTCTTTGATGTCATGATTTTGCTATCCAGTAAGACATATTGAAGATATATTTACCTTCCAGGAAATATATATAAAGTAGGTTTGCAGGCAGAATATGATAAACTTATATGGGAGCTTAGGCGGTAGGCTATAAATAAATTTTAGTGCTTCTAAAATAAACTCTTGCTACCTTGCAGCCTCCAACTGTTTGAGTTTACATTCTTAAAACTTATATATAAGTTTTACATCCTACTATTCTGTTAATTTAGTTTTTCAGCATTTGTGTTAATAATATTTGCATTAAAATAATGTGCGTGAATAATATTTATACTTAAACTAAACCTTCTTGTAAGCTGTAAAAATCTTAAAAAATTAAGAAAATGAAAAAAATGTTAATAGGGAATATATGAATTTGATGTCGTAATTTTTATACTTTTTTTTAAATATATCATAAAATTAAAGTTGAATTGATACAAACAAAAGTATATGTGATGAGCAATTGCATATATAGTTTTAAACACTATTAATTATAGAAATAACAATGTATTAAATATATTGTGAAATAATTAATAGAATTAGAAAATTTCAAAAATAAGAATTTCAAAAATTAATAAAAACTATAATTTTGTGACTGTTTAAATTATATTAATTAAGGTAAAAAGAAGAAAACTATATCACAATAGGAATTATTTTACTTGAGAATGTCTTACTCTAGCATAAAAGTGGTCGTTGAGCGATGAAAAAACTAAATCAAACCTTGAGAATGTTCAAATCGTATTTATAACTTTAATATTTTATTTGGTTAATTCCCAAATATTTTTACTTGTTTCCTTTTCAGATATATAAAAATAATATCAAAAATAATTTATAAATATTTTGGAATGAAATGAAGCTTTGAAAATTATTAATTTGTATGATAAACATTATATTTATACAGTAAAATTTACTTTTTAGAAAATTATTTTTGTTTATGTTTTTATCTTATGTAACTATACATCAGTATTTATTCATTGAATACGATATTGTTCGTCAAAATCATTTAAGTAATTATAAAATAAAATAATAACAAATAAAATATGCTTGGTATCATTGTTTAATTAAGCATTTTTATCAAATTACTTTTTCTAAATCTGAAATTTAGAAACTCAAATTTAGTCATTCCGACACATTCATTAGATCTATCTTATAAATAAGAATATCTTAATTGCTTGCTGAAGGATACATTAAACATTGAGGGGTATTACATTATGTAATACCTTTAATGTGCCGAATCACACCAAAATTTGACTGTTAAAATGTGAATATATATCCTTTAGTAATTTTTTGACACAAGTAAAGCATGCAGCACATGAACTTGTTACAAAATGATTCGTAAAACCAATCTTTTTTAAGCGTAGCAGCAATCAATCCATCATAGACATGAAGAGCAAAAACTTGCTTTCTACAGTCCTTACGGCAGATGAATAAACAATGATTTGCTTCACTGACTTTAAATCCAAAATTTAAGATGAATTTAAAAAAAGTTATGCTAGCTTCGAGGAGCTTGCTTAAAGCCCATACAAAATTTTCTTGAGTCTGAATAAATTATTGGATCTAATACATTATTGGATCTGAATACATTATTGCATGTAAATTATTCAATCTAATTACCATATAAAAAGGCAACTGATTCATCAAATTACATTAGACGCATTTTCTCACTGGCTATAATACTTATGAGCGATCGTAGGGTTTCTATCTTTGTGATTGGAATAAATAAATCTCTCTTAATAGCCAACATTTTTTTTTTGGATTGAAGCATTTATTTACAATCCTGGCCTTATATTTATCTAGTGGGCCATCTGGATATTTCTTGATACAAAAAGCTCCTTTACAAAGCCGAGCATTTGCTTTTTGTGGCAACAATATTAATGTCTTTTTATTTTTATTTAAAGAACTAATTTCCGCATCTATGTATTTTTTCTGGAAATCATGTTTTTTTCAATTAGCAGCTACTTCATGTGATTCTGGGTCATTTGCATCGGACATAAAAGCTTTAGTTGTCGTTCATAATCTTAAAATATTTAAGGCTATTTTAGATTGTTGAAATTTATCAATTTTTTGATAGACGATTTTTTTTTTCATTTTCAGAACTCATTTGTATTTTTGAGTTATGACTATCCTTTATCTCTTTTTCATCTTCAGGCACATCTTCCACCTCCAAGTAAGGGTACTTCTACATGATTTTCACAATTGGGTTTTTCTTAAAATATGAAATTTCGAAAACATATAATAGTATTAGTTTTCTTTATACAAATGTAATATCTCTCATCTTCATTGTATCCTTGTACATAACCTTCTATTGCTTTCTTCTCCATTTTTCTACATTATTAACTTGGTACAAAGTCATCACATGAAGATTCAATGATCCGCGTGTCTTGTTCTAAGTTTTTGATCATCCACAATTCATAAGGACTTTTATTTTGTAACGAAAATTTTCCTCTTCTATTTAATATATATGAAAATGTACAAATAATTATACCCATAAAGATGAAGAAAAATTGATTTTTGAATAGAATTTTCCAAGTATCTTTCCATTCTTTTTAGGGTTCAATTTTCATGTTCATTCCCACTATTTTTAGCTAACTGGATATCCCTTTTTCATTTGTGATAAAATTTGGCAACACTTTTATTGATTAATATTTTTTGATATTCTGTTTGCAATAAATATTCCTCTAAAAATATCATTATCGAATGTTGGTTTATCATATAACCCATATATGTTTTCAGAAAAAGGGCGAACAAAAGTGAGTCCTAATAAAAATAAATTGCAATAAAATAATAATTCACAGGATTTTCAATTCATTTTGTAAATATATACAATAAGAAGTAATGAAAATTTAAATATTTACAGTTTTTTCCATTCAAAATACATTTTGATCAAATAAACAATGTTTAGGAAATTAAATAGGAAATATAATAAAAAAATTATATATATATATTGAATCATAATTAAATTCATATAATATGGTAATGTTTATTAATTGAGTTATGCACCAAAATATTTAACTTGTTTTTAGCCAAAGTTTTATAATATATTCATTCATTAGTTCCATTCTAATTTGTGTTTGACTAATACGTATTTGATAAAGGAAATTATTATGCAAGTAAGGCAAATGCTGAAGGTATATAAGAAACCCAATTATTTTTATACAATATTAAGTTTAATTCTATGCAGAGTAATAAAGTAATCTTTTTATTTTTAATGATTCAAAAACTGCATTCAACTTTTACTGGTTTTCGAATATATAAATAAGTTGCAGTTGAAAAATATTTTTTTTACCATTTTCTAATTTGACTCAAAATTGGTATTTAGGTAAATATTATATCGATGCATTTTTTTAACAATTTATGTAATAGAACTAATAGTAAAGTTGAGGATATAGGAATTAAATCTGAAGAACTGCATATTGAATTTAAACATAATGAATTGAAAATCATGTGAATTATTATTTTATTGCAATTTATTTTTATTAGGAATATCATTAAAATGAAACAATTCTTATAATTAGAGTATATTTATGTATATTATCAAGATACAAGAAAATTATTTAGAATGTAGATATCTAAGGAAAGTATAAATAGTTTTTTTTCTATATTTAAAGGTAAGTAAAGATTATTTTTATTCAAAAAACACTGAATGGAAAGTGTCAAAACCCATTTTTTATAATGATACTATCGACGAAAAGTAAAATACGAAACGATTCATTCAGAAATTATTAAACAAATTAAACTTTAAAATGATTGTTGAAATTGGAGCAAAATTGACTTAGATTCTTTTAAATAATCAAAAAATTCTCATATTAAGAAGATATGTTTTTTAAATGGTTAATTTTGACCAATTTAAAAATATTAAAATAAGGATATAAGTACTTTCCCTTCATTTTACAAAAGTAAGTAAAATATTAGATTAAACTACAACAGAAATGCATAACATTGCAATAAATATTGATAGAATTATATCGAGAGTTTATTATTTTTAAGTTTTAATTATTTCCATACAGTATTAGTTGTGGGATAAGTTTCTAACTGTATAATATTAGTTATTTTAGGTTATGGTTGAAACTACCATGTTTTAAAAATATATAAAGTGTTTTTAAAAATAAATAATTTTTTCTTCGGAATAAATGATAATAAAATTAGGAAAATTATTATCTTAATAGCTTTGTTAAATATCAAATTCTACACTATCACTATGTAGTAAGACTGTTTGGTGTCTCCGTTATGTCTTCTAGATTTTTTATTTTGTTTTAACATGTTATTTCTTTGTGAATACAATTTATTTTTATTACTGTTCACATGTAGCATGTTAACAAAATGTATTAAATAAAATATCATATATCTGCGGTATCGTAAGAGAATATTATTTCTATTTTCTGAGTGAAAAAAAAATCATAGTCACAAGAAGAAGAGATTAAACAGGAATTTCTTCTATTTACATTTAAAAAAAGTGAAAAACAAAACTTTATTTTAAATACTGTATGCAATCGAAAACTTAAGAAATGAAATTTAATAAATTTATAATTTAATATAAATTATTATATAGAATTTAAATTTAGAATAATTAAAATTAAGAGTACTAAATTATAAATTTAGAATTTTATTTTTCACCTATAAAAATTATAATATAATGAAAAAATCCTTAAAACGGAAAGCCAATAAGAATAAATAATTAGTAGCTCTAATGATCACCAGTTTTTCAGACTTAATCCATTAGCATGAAAGTTATAAAAAGATCAATGATCAATATGTAAAATTTTTCTCTTATATATTAAAATTATTAGTTCAGTTTTAACAATCAGAGTTAATTTAATACATTTTAAAAATATATGAAAATGTTAAGATATAAAAAAAACTCTAATATTTATATCAAAAATTAAAATATTTGGTATTATATATATTTTTATAGATTAAAACCCCCCTAATACTTTACAAGAACTTTTTTTACAGATATTAAAATTATGAATTTAAATATTGCTTGGTTCAAATTCGTAAAATATCTTTTAAGTTTAATTAAAATTTTTTCAGAAATATTTCAATGATACTTTAAATTGAATGTAAACATCTTAAGGATTGTAGTTTGCTGGGGATAAAATGAAACGCTTGAAGAAAAGAAGGTTTAAAACTTGTTTCTATTTATTTATCTAATTACTGATGATGATAATACAATTCAGTTTTTGCCAAGAAAATTTATCGCTCAAAGGTACTTGGAAATATTTCGTCTTTTTATTCTCATGATATTTGAATGAATCTTATTATTCATAAAAGTACCTTCTTGAACTCGTGTTCGTTGTTCCTTTATTCCTATTTTTAAAGAGTTTTATGACAGATTTCACATAATTGACTATCCGTTAAGCACCGTTAGTATTAGCAAACAAGCAGTATTAACCATGTATGCCAAAATCAAAACACGCCTCTGGGTATTATATTTTTATATAAATTTTACATTTAAACATAATAATAACATCCTAATTAAAAACTTAATATCATACATTTCAAGACAAAAATTATTATAAAATGTTTTAAAAAAGGCAACAACCAATTTGCCTGAAACCAATTCTTTTCGAACGCAATATTATTTTAGATTTTGTCTTGATTAGATTTTGAGGTAGATGGTAAATATTTTGGTTTGGTTTTAACTCGATGCAGTTACTTTATATAATATTACTGATTAGACTAAAATTTACACTTTAAAATTTCAAAACTAATTCAAATATTAACTAATGAGTAGTGAATCACAGATAAGTATTGAAGGTAGGAACGCGTTAAGCCATCAACATCTAGCTTGATTTTAGTGTGTTAAATCTGGAAACAAAAGAAAATGAGTTTATCCAACACTCAGATAGTGCATGTTAAAAAATTCCAACTAACTAGAAATGCACTTTTAATTCATATAAGATGACTGAAATGAGCTATTGTATCAAAATTTGAACATTTTGATTTTTTAGCACTTTGGAATAAGACCAATTTCATCAAGAATCAAATTTAAATATTTAAAAATATTTTTGGAAGTTAATATAAACTTAGTCCTAGAAGAGAAAGAAATGCACTATTTTCATGAAGTTAATTTTAAGTAACTTAAGAGAGAAAATTTTAAAAGCCTTATTTTTAAAACATTTCTGTCTCATAAAATAAATTTGAATGATAAATAACAGAACATTTTGAGGTGTTCATTTATAGCAGAAAAGGATCTCAAGAATCAAATTTCTTGTCCTTTAAAATTATAAATTTGTAATTTAAAGGATAAACAGAGAATGGATTTTGCTTTCATTGGTGTACATATCGTTTCGAGGTATTAAACTTAGAATGATCAAATTTTTACTTTTATCTTAGAAATAGGTTTTCGTATTGCATATATTATAGTTTGGGATGCTGTAATGGATTTTGGAGTTGAAAATGTTATTGACAAAGAGTTTGAAATAGATAGAAGTATTGAAAATAAGTATTTTAAAATTATTGCTATTCAATAAAAACATCAATATTACAATATGTAAAAATTAATGTAAATAACTTCTTTCTAGCAATGTTTTTTCTATAAAAGATGTATAGAAAAAAATGTATGCTTTGGATGAAAACAAATTGTTACCTTTCTGAGATTGAAAATAATTTTAAAATATTTTTTATACAAGGGAATGTAATATGAGATTCACAATAACCTTTTTTATTTAAAGATAAAATTTATTTGTTATTACAAAACTGCTAACGAATTTATATGTAAATTACTTCTCTTTAATAGAGGAAATTTTGTTTTGATAAAGAAATTTGTCCTTTAATTTAAATGTTGCCTTCCAAAATTTCGTTAAGTTTGCAAGAGAAACATGATCATTCATGGAATTATTGAAAATATTTTTCATGAACGTTGTAATCTAAATAAATAATTGCATACTTACTCATAACATTTTCTCTTGATTTGAACATTGAAAATATTATTAATTAAAGCTTTGGTGAATATTTTTTAACTTGAATTTAGAGAATGAAGAACACATAATGTAAATAAGTAATTTATTATTTTTTCATAAAAAGATCTACTCCCTTTTAACCATATACTTAATCATTGTTAAACTAAGATTATTTTATTTAAAATTATTGTTGATTGAAAACATCCATAAAAAATGACAAAAAATTCATTACTTAAAATACTGGGTTCTCTCTCTCTTTCCCTCAATATCTTTACAAGTCCAAACACTTTCAGATATAGAAAAACTGATAATAATATAGAATGTTTCAATGGTATTATTATTAAGTAATAATATAATTATTAGCCTTAATTATGAATTTTTTCTATCAACTCGTATGGTATAATTGTTGTTATTTTTTATTACATTATGTTTATTTATAAATATATAGTACCTTTTTACTTAAACCTACCTTCGTTACTGATTTTGCATTTTTATTTTAAACGTAATTTTTAATATTTTATGTTAATATACTTTTTTTAAAAATACTTTTAGTATGCTATCTACGTACTGATTTAAGGTTAATTAATGTTGAAACAAAAAGTAAAAGTAATTTACTGTACATTACGAGAGTTACGAATTCATTGCACTTTCGTAAAGCATATCCGACACCATGTCAGATATCGTTTACTAAGTTACGAAAATTTTAATTTAAATAGCATATTACACATAACAACATATATGAGCAAATATGAAATTTAATCTTAAATTTGTAAAAAAAAAATGCAAACAATTTATTTATTATAAGCATCGAAACAACAACAAATCAAAAGTTTCATAATAGTTCTACAGGTTTCAAATAAAACAAAATTTGGATTAACTAACTGCTGAGTTTTATAAATTATGTAACTTGTAATTGAAACATGAATATTTAAAATAAAATATGTTAAGTTTGAAGTCTCGAAACAGAACATGAGTAGTTTCGAGTGCGAAAATAAATTGCATTTATTCCATGGTTGTCTTATAACCTGTATGTATATCTTATTTATTTTCTTTGCACTAAGTGAATTATTCTACATGCATTAGATTCTTTTGATGAATTTTTCGTTCTGAGGAATGTCCCGGATTTCTCCGATACTGTCAGATATCGCAATAGTGGATGCTCCTAATCTTACTAAATCACATCTTGGGTGTTGGATAGAGTGACATTCATTAATCACGTGATGAAATAAGATAGGGACTTTGGTGAAACATTTCATTTTCTCTTTCTCTAGGAGCATCGCACAGATACCAAGACATTATTTCTAATTTACGTGTAACACTGACGTATGTCATTACTTATACAAATATGTATGATTTCTTTTATATTTTTAGTTATAATTTTAATATACATCTTTAATTATTTAGAAATCAACAGAGAACTGTAGTTTAATATATAGACATGATATACAATTTAAAATATCTAATGTTTTTTTTCCATTTTTGAGTTCAAACAAAATGAGAAAGAAAGAATGCTATTAATTATACTAAAAATAAAAGGAAGATACACACATAATAAGTCTTAAATGATGTTACCTAAAAATCACCATTCTTCAAGAAAATACCGATGCAATGAGTAACACG
The DNA here is from genome assembly GCA_026290005.1 of Latrodectus geometricus. Taxonomy (NCBI): domain Eukaryota; kingdom Metazoa; phylum Arthropoda; class Arachnida; order Araneae; family Theridiidae; genus Latrodectus; species Latrodectus geometricus. Next base: position 6,601 of record JAPDSC010147041.1, on the reverse strand, counting down.
TAGACAGAGTTACATAGCTTTCAAACTTGATAATATTACTAAAGTCAAATTGATGAATAATTTATAAAATGTAATCTAATATTCCTTGCTTTTTCATGTTGAACGAAGATATTCAAACTACATATAAGATCACTATGAAATATGTTAAGGCTTTTTTTGATTACTTGTAAATAAAGCAAGAAGGTCTTAGGATAAATATACATAAAATGAAATTACTGTCCAGTTAAAAAAAAAGAACAAAAATGCTTAAACATACAACTGGTTAAGAAGGCAAAGAAGTTTAAAGTAATCTTGTTTGTAAAATCCAAGCATAAAATATTTTAATCTAATGAACTAAGGCAGTTAAAGTAACTTTTAGTGAAAATAAAACATATTGTTCACCCTACACATGCAGAATCATCTATACGAATATGAACACATATAAGCAAATATCAGAAGACATCATAAATGTTTTAATGTATGAAATTTAATGTGGAGGAAAGAAATTTTTGCCGGCTTTTTTTATTATTCTTTAATTAACTGTAAGGATAAATATACAATTTGTTATGGAAGCTGATACTTGATAGCTCTTTATAGTTCGTATGTGATGAAAAAAGTCACAAATATTTAAGTAGTTATTAGAATTTATTATGAGTAAAACAAAATTTTATTTCTTTGAGACAATGTAATTCACGTAAATAGAGTATTTCGTGTATTCACTTGAAGTTTTATGACTTCTAAAGCACTTGGTACCATTTCAAGAAATGTAAGGGATGAAATGAAATGATAATCTTAATCTAATTATGTATAAGATAAAAGTTTTGACGTCTAATATATATATATATATATATATATATATATATATATATATATTCAAAGTTTAGTTTAAAATAAGTCTCTCTTGCTTTAAATAGAGGAATAAGGGCCTCGCTGGAGAAAAATTGCTTACAAACAAAAAAGTGAAAAAATATTTAATACATTATCAAAAAAATGTTGTACTATATATTTAATTCAATTATTTTAATTCATATTGAAACATACTGTAAAATTAACCTGCATACCAATTTTTTTAGCTGACATGTTAATGAAAAAATAATATTCATTTTAATTAAACTTTAGTATAACCTTACTTTTGAAAATGCTCTAAGAATTAAAGATATTGCTTAAGAAATTATTATTTCCGGAAAAAGAAGTTTAAAGAGTTTTAAGCAAATACTGTATGTGATAAATGAATGGTTTATTTTTTATTGAATATCATAAAAGTGAAGTACAATAAAATAATAAGCTTCCTTTATTATACCAAATGTAAATTATAGTTTAATATTTTTATAAATCACCAATTAATCATATGATCAATTTAGATCATAATCAAAATCATGAATGTAAAATATTGTAAAAAATAAGCCCCTTTAATACAGTTGCTTTCACTGATGGTGCAACGCAGCAGAAACATTTAATATAAAGAAGAAATCGAAGAAAATGTTGCTGACAGTTTCATATGAAAGTTATTCTGCTTTACTGAGCACTGACTGCTTCTAAATTATGTGGCGCAGCTTGTCCAATTTTGGACCTTGCACCATAAAACCCAACCAACCATTCTAAATTATGTTCAAATGATTGAATTACTTGAACTAATACATTTGTGTTTTATTGGTTAGTTATAAGAGATCTTGTAAGATATAATTTAATCTTTGAAAGGCTTTCTAAATAATAGAGACTAATAGAGACATTACAAACATGCATAAATTTTTTCTTATTTTACATTCTGAAGAAAAATAACCAGTTGATCTATTTAGAAAGTCTTAGTTTTGAAAATATTATTTTTGAAATAGTGAAGTCTTATTTTTAATAATATTATTAACTTATTTTTGAAAGCTATTGTATTAGTTCAATCAGCAAAAAAAATTAACAGAATTAAATAATGGTTCAAGAGATAAGATATCTGATTTTTTCCCCAATTATTGAGGTAAAGTAACGAAAACAAATTTTATTTCTAAGCATATTTTACCTAAAGGCATCATGTTCTACAGAAAAATATTGTATAAAATAACAATATTCAAAATTGTGAACGTGGAATCTTAGTTGATATTACACACTTACATTGTGAAGCATTGCGATTTACATCAGATAGACAAAATCATACGATATCCTTATAATACAACTTAAAAGAATAAGGAATTTTTAAAGAAACATGTACTTCTTTAACAAAAGAAATAAGTGACTCTTGTATATTTTGCATATTTGTTGCAGTAGAATATTAACCACTTTGCGAAAATAATAATTTAATTTATTCACAGAAAAATTAATGCTAAACGTGTCATAATTGAAAACAACTAAATTTTTCTCTTCGTAAATTTCAATAATTTAACACATTATTAAATGCTGTAAGTTTTTCAATAAAGCATTACTTTTCATTTAAAAATATTATTGGGTGTTCAACCCAAATTTTCATCTTAGTAGTTTTTGCATATTTATTTATTCCTATTAGTCATGGAATTTAATCGATTTATTATTTGAAAAACTTCGAGAAGCAATATTATTCTACTTTTAATTAGCCAATGAAATTATGGTCATAATTATTTTACATTAATTAAAATTATGCTTTTATGATTTTCAAAAATATTATTCATTTTGTTCATAAAAATACGTTCACAAAAATTAAATCTAATTTTTATAGTATTCTTCTTTCATTAGTATTTCTAGCATTTGTTTTATTTTACTTTTTCATTATAATTATTTTTAAAATCTAGTTTGATTTTCATTCTACAATTATTTAATTATAGAAAGCTCATTCTACTACATTAGAAATTGCTTAAAACTAATGCAAGATTTTTTCGTTTGATAAATATTATTGACTCATTGTAGTAAAATACGGAAAATGAAGCTCTATATCGAAACTGTAACATTAATATAGAGTATCAGAAAATGACTAGATATTTGTGCAAATATGATTCTATAAATATGATTAGGTGATTTTTTAACTATAGAAATAATTTATTGATACGTGAACAAATAATTGCATAGCTTTCTTTAACAAACTTAACAAATAATACTTTTAACAAACAAAACCATGTTTCTTTGGCATAATATTAAATGAAATTCTAAAAATGTTTTAAGACAAATATTGTGAATATATAATATAATGAGCCATATATATGTACTTATGTAATTCAGAGAATTAGAATAATTTTATCGCCAGGATTTTTGTTCTAATAAATATTACTATTTTGTTAATTATTCTATGTGGTTTGCATAATAAGGTGTGGCCTGCATTGATTTGAAAATTTACTGTTGAATGTTACATAGGAGACAATTTCCCGTTCTTGTGATTGGGATTTTCATGTTTTTTTAAATTCGCTCCTTTTATTCACAGTAATTTAAATTATTGATTTTATTTACGACAACTATGTATATTTTTGTAAATTCGAATTTTCATATATTACACTGAAGTGCCACTGAATTAGGAATAGCTAGGGCTATGCAAATTTTGTGGCACTCGTATAATTTATGAGCAAGTGAAGGCGCTGTGGTAACTGTATATAGTGCATACGGTGATTGTTTTGAATTAGTTGTTTGAATTCAAAATATGAATAAACTGCCTAATTTAGACGCCTTCGATCGATCGAAATCATAGGTGCGCGAAGCATGGGCCATTCAATTTCTAAAATCGTCAGACAGGAAATATTTTCAAGGTCAACAGTGTCAAGAGTATACAAAGAATACATGGATGGTTGACAAAACTAGCTATAGAGAAAACTGCAAAGGATTATTAGCCTTAATAATGCTTGTTGATAAACGTCCCAAGCGTATTGTACATAGGCAGCGAAGCCAAACATTAGCTTAAACTACCATCCAGTTGAAAGACAGTGCCAGTCGTACAGTCAATAAACGGACTGTGCAACGCTTACTTCACAGTATGGATTTCGGGAGAAGTCGATCTATGAAAGTACCATTGTTGAAATTGAGATCAGGGTACACGTCTTGTCTGGGTAAGAGAGCAAAAAGACTGGAGTATAGAGTATTAGAAACGAGTAGCATGGAGTGATGAGTTTGGATTCAGACTACTTAATGCTGACGGTAGGCTGAGAATATAGCACCAGATTCAGGAAACCGTGGATCCTGCATGCCAAGTTATAATTGTATAAGAGCATGGCGGCTCAATCATGGTCTGGGGTGTTATTTCGTGATGCAGTTTGGGATCTATAGTGCGTGTACCAATCTCCCTCAAATCAATTCGGTGCGCAAAGTAGTTGGGTGATCACATGCATCCATTCATGATGCTCTGTTATATTCATAATAATGTAGTTTTCCAGCAAGACAACAGTATTTTTCACAAGACCCGGCTTGCTATTCGGTGGTTGGATGAGCATTCCTCTGATATTTCTGTTATAAATTCACCACTTAAAAGCCCAGATCTAAATACTATTGAGCATTCTTGGGATGTTTAGAACAAGGCTTGAAAGGCCATCACGCTGCACCAATAAAACTTACTGAATTATAGACAGCTTTAGCAAATATTTGGCAAACTTTTCCCATGGAATATTTCCAGAAACTTATTGAAACTATGCCTCTTCGTGTGGTAGCCTTTATCAAGGCCAGAGGAGGGCCAACTCGTTATTCGGTAGGTATCTCTAATACAGTGGCACTTTAGAGCATTTTATGAATCATATGTAGTTGAAATGAAGCTGGCGAATGTCATGGTAGAACTGATCTTAAACCCTAGATCGTCATTACAATTACAATTACAAAATGCATGCAAAAATGAGCTCCAGTTAATTTTTTAAGTATATAATATCTGAAAATCTTTTTCTGGATAAAAAATGCATAACGCTAAAAAAATTTAAAATTTAAACTATATTTTGGGGAAATTCCTGGAATATGGAATTATAAGTAAAGTCAGACATTATTACTAATAGATTAAAAAGTATGGATGTGTTAAAAGCACGATGCTAGCTTTTCATGGAAAAATATTATTTTCTGTGGAACTTTTAATGGTCAAAACGGTTATAGTTGGTTCTAGAAATATTATCAATTCAGAAAAATCCTAAGTTAGAGGAAAATAAATATTCACTGATTTTAAAAACTTCTCGAATCTTGTCTAGATTAAAAGTTCACTCAAAGTAAGTGTAACACTGTAAAGAAATAAACGACCACAGTATTCGATTTAACAGAATTTTTCAGTAAAGAGGTAATTAAAATCAAACTATATTATTTGTTAAGAAAATTAAAAAGTAACTGTAAACAAAATCTTATACATTAATAGTTTTTATATCATGAATATTAAAAGTAATATTTCTTAATTTAGCACATTTGTACAAATTATATATTTTAAAATAAGTTACACAAAATGTAAGTTAGAAATCAGTAACTTTAAATATTTTACAATCAATAATTTTAACAGCTTTCTTAAGGAAAGAATTATATATCAAAATCATATTTATGGAGTAAGTATTACTCCATAAATTAGAATCATTGGAATATTTGATATTACGTTTATTTAACTAAAAATGAAGGAAAATTTTTAGTTAAAGAAAATTTTTTCTATTCTTTCAAGAAGATTAATATTTAACTCACGTTTTCCTCTATCCATTATTTAAATAATATAATATATATCTTTAACTTTTTAATTCCAAAATTATTTTTCATTTGTTATATATTTAATCTTATCATTATTAAGTCATAGTTCTGCTATAAAAATACAGAAATGCAAATACAGTGTTAATTACAATATTGTTCTAATTTCAGAAATATTTTATGTAATAAGATTTGGATAGAGTCTTAGTAAATACAATAAAGTTTACGCAGAACAGTAAATAGAAAGTATAATACCTTTTCAAAAAACAAAATCAAACTTGTGTACTCAGTAAGTAATTTATGTGAAAATATCGAAATAAACTTGTAAAATAAAAATATCAGAAATTACCTTATTTAAATAAAAGTGAAAAAATGTGTGATAATTAAAGATTTTCATCAAAATTTTAAATAAATTTTGAAGATAATTTAAAATTTACCATTGTGTATGAAATAAGATGATGACTGTGGTAAAAAATGTTGTTACAATTAATTTTTATGAATTTTTAACACTTTTAAGAAAATAATATTTATTTACAACTTACAAAACAATATATTTCACGTCATTTATTTATACAATGGTTTTAAAGTTACGTCCTAGAAGATGTGATTATCATTTCATTTTTTAAGTTTCCGCAATAAAAGGAAATTCATTTAGCATATTTGACTTATTATATAGATCGCTCTCATTTTTATTCTAAAATAAATTTCTTAGTAAAAATTTCATTGGGGAATTTTTGCATTTCTGAAATATAACTTGAACTAAGAAATAAGTAGAATTAATGGCCTTAAAATGTACTGAATTAAATGTATGCATTAGAATTCAATTTACGTGGAAAGTATAACGAGGATGTACATATTATATACATAATTTAGGAAAAAGCACTATAAAATTTGTGATTTAAAGAAAATATTTAACAGTGGTATTTCTAAAAATAAATAATTATTATTAACATGTTACAAAAACGTGTAAAAAGAGTACATAAAAACTAAGATTAATTTTTAAAATTAAATTTAGATTTGGAAATACAAAATTAAAATTTATAAAAAG
>JAPDSC010147039.1:81399-102512 GCA_026290005.1 Latrodectus geometricus | reverse complement strand
AATGTTTAAAATTATAATTGTTAGGAATGACCACCCACATTATGAAACAATTCAAAAACAATAAGCGATATTTCTATGAGAAAAATTATTTATACTAGAAGAAAATAATTTCTAGAATTGATTACTAATACAGAATAATATTGGGTAAATAGTTTTCTTATATAACATTTTGAATTATTTATTAACGTAAAATTATTATTTATGATAATAATTTATAATAAAATTATTGAACACCAGAGGAATTTTCATAAAAATACTTTCTATTAATTAATGTATGTTTCGATGAAAAATAAATTAATTATGTATTTTACGAATCTAATATTTTATAAATATGGTCAGTTATAAATTCAAATATTTAATTTTATAAATCTAATTAAAGTCACAATATTTATACATTTTGCAATCGTTGTAAATATTTTGTGAGAGCTTAGATTTTAAAATATTAAATTTAAACTATAATGGATTTCTGTTTATTTGCCAAAAAGCTAGAAATCAAAATTTTCTTTTGTTCGTAGAATAATGTCAAACTATATTTCGCCTGATGTCTTGGAATTTAGTAGACTAGTAAAAGTTTTTAAATTCAAAAATTTCTTAATGAAACTATTTTCATTTAGGTAACTAACTGTCAGTTTTTACGTATTTTAGTTACGAATCTAATCAAATGTCTACTCTAATCTAACGAAATCTTATCTAATCAAATATATTTCTATATTGGTGAAATGGTAATGGAAATAAAGCGATAAAATGATTATTTTTCAAATGTTTTTACGCGAGTACATAATTCAAATATAAAATCAATTTTTCTAGATTTAAGAATTGTTACTTTAAAATGAGAAAGTTATTTGAGATCGGTTTCTAGTAATTTGATCCTATAGTTCCAGTTATTTGATAATTTATAGTTTTACTCCATGTAAACTCTCAATTGCAAATTTAATTTGCACTTGAAGTTTTTAATATAATTCGAGATTTTCATGTGAATTAAAAATGTTTCTACATATACAGGATATCCTAAATATTATAAGATTTTAGCTAAAAATCTTAGGTTAAAACATCACCAGTTGATGGTGTACAATAATTTTACGCCCCACAGTTGAAAGCGGTTACCGCTGAGTGTTGCAAATACCAATTTCTGTGCTGAATTTCTGAAAATTATAATGTTGGTATTTGGAATTGATATTTTTGCAGTTCAGATATTTACAATTTTTCACACAGTTACTTCATTTAACTCAGATTACATAACAAAATGCTGCAAATCAACACCCAACTATCAGTTTGCCAATAAAATTAAGAAATTAGCTTAAAATTAAGCAAATGATTTAATAATTTATTTTTATGTAAGTGTTCTATCCAATAAAAATTTAATGATTAAAATAAAATGTGGATGATTTTAAATGAGTTGATGATTACATGTAAAAGTAAAACGATTGTTTTCTTTAAAATTAATAGTAAGTATGATGTTTATTCATAAGAAAAGCATGACCATGTATAAAATGAATTTTTCTTCTCAAGCAGCAAATTTAAATTGCGTAGAAAGAAACAATTTTAACATGAAGCTGGACAGAGAAAAACATTTACACAGAATAAAGAATATCATAAATACTAAAATGGTTTCCCGGTATTTCAACCTTCTTTAGATTCTAGAATATTATCCGAATTCTAGAGTTTTTTATGGAGCGGACTGTAATCACATAACCCAAGAAGGAGAAACAGGAAAATTTTCAAGCTTTCATTTTAATAGCCTACTCTGCAAAAACAACAATGTTTAACCTTCGAAACAAAAACTTTGAAGAAAACAGGAAAAAATGGGACTTCAAAAAAGAAATAAAAATCGTTTACTTCATTTTTTTTAATTGAAAACAGAAAATATATTCAAATTTTGTATTTATGAATTAAAATCAACTCCATGAGATTTACTTTTTGACTAAAAACTAAATTTATTTGAACAAATCACTTATTGTCATAAAGAAACCAGAAAATAATCCGTCTACCGTTAGTCAGTCAGGGGACTTAATTTGGTTGAATGGAAGTCAGGGTGAATAAATTGAAACCCTGAGAAACGGAGGGGAATCAGCCCACATGAAAAAAAAATTACAAACGAAGGATGGGAAACAAATACAGTGGGCGGCGAAAAGTAAACAAGGACTGCCTAGATGAAAGGAAGCTCTTGAAAGCAGAATAAATGGTACGGAAAAGGTTTTAAAAGTCGATTTTATCAGATTGCACTTTAAATGGCTTCTTGGAGACAAAAATCAAGGTATTGTTTTCACTGCACTTCTTTTCTGATTCGTTTCAGATGGAATAACGATAAAACACTTATAATGGTCAAACATAAGAATGGAAGAAATTGAGTGCGTTAGCCATGAAATAGCTTTCGAGAATGGTGTTTTCGGATGAAGAGATTTAACGAGTTGGAATCAGCTGAAATTGAAATAACAGATTAAAAACACAACAGCAAATGTTGCCTTCAAAGTTAGTTACTACCATAAAAGATTCTGAAGTTGAGTAACTTCATTAATCATAACTATAAATCGCCAATATCAAAAATTAAAAATTCAATAACATTCAGCTATTGAATCACAAATTCATGACAAATAAAAGATTTAATATCAAAAGTGCAATCTTTTATTTTGACTGTATTAAGTATACAAACAACATGGATAAAATAAAGAGATTATTTTGATAAAATATTGAAAATAATACATATATCATTGCTTGTATGATGCTTAAAATGACGCACATTTTACCAAAAAATAAAACTTGTAAAAACAAATGAAATTTAATAGTTTAAATAATAAAACTTAATAATAATATATAAATAAAATTTATTCATCAGTGTGTACTTTTAAAATTCTTGTCTTGAGTTCAATTTGAATTCTATTTATATATAGATAAATTAAAATAATTCAAAAAAGACGTAGAGTCCAATTTTTGTAGATATTGCTGTTGTAAGATGCGCTAGCACTCTTATAAATTTATTAAATGGTTATAAAATGTTTATAACACAATCATAATAATAAATTATTCAGAAAACACTGATTTTTTTCTTTATATAATGATATAAAATTAGAGCCATTTTCAACGAAATTAATAGTGGATAATATCAAAGCATCCTTCAGTGAAAAAAAATTATTACCAGCATTAGTAATTTTAATTTATTTGAAAACTTGTAAGTTGATTTGTATTTAAAAAAAATAAAACAAAATTTCAATTTCTTACAAACTTTTATTTTATATAAACTAAGTTTTAAATTATTTGTTTTTAAATTGTTTTAATAAGAATAAAGTTCTATGTATTTGACGATTCTCTTCTTATGTTAGAGAATACTTTAATGCTTAAAAAAACAAAAAGAGAAAACACATACTTTACATCTTTGTTATTCAAATATAGATCAAACATAATAAATAAATAAATTTCAAATTGAGTTTCTTAACCGGATTAAAGGGAATAAATAATTTAATCGCAATGGAATCTTACAACTTTTACCTAAGACAATAATTTATTTCAGACTGTCTCAGAATCTTGTCATCAAATTAAATAGTATATTGAAATCAAGATGAATCCTAACCATTACGCATAAAACAAATGAATCATTCGAAAATACTTAAGCTTGCTTTTCTTGAAAGTTTCTACAATTCCGGCGCTAATTGCTTTCACACTAAATTAAACTTTCAACAGTTAGAGAAACAAAATAAATTGTCTTCGTGTTATTTTTGCTTAGATAACTCATAAACTGCTGTTACAATTTACACCCGAAATAGTCTTCCTTTTCTGACTAATCGAAGTGAAGTGGTATGCGTGCTATTCCAAATATTTCGTAAATACCTTGCATTATTATGAGTAACTCCATATGCTGATTAGATATATTTGATAGCGTTGCTTAGAAGTGTATTGAAAGTAGCTCATTACTACTGGCACGACAGTACATTTGGTATGCCGTTTCACGAATTTCGTAATTAGCGGTGGTTAATGATTATTCTATTTTAGAATCCTATTCGCTAGACTGTGAGCAACTGTTCTATTCAAATACTCATCAAACGTCGTGTTACTGAGGATAACATTGTCAGATACTTAATAATAGATTGATAAAATAATCTGTAATGATACGATGACTGATATTTATTTGATGTAATATTGATTCATTTCACTTCCCGGTGCAGTGTGTTCGTTATTTGAAGTTATTCAGGATTTTTTAATTTCATAAAAATAAGTTTTGACACAACAAATTCTCCAAGAACCTTTAAAATATTTCACAGGAAAGATTTATTGTTTTGTTATAATTATTTGTTCATGTGTTTGACAATTTTCCATTAATTGAAAAAAGTATGTAATTCATTAAACATTCTCTGCAAACACTGTTATTCATTTATAAAGTAAGGAAAATATAAAAGAAATTTATTGAAATGTTGACGTGCAATTCATTTAAATTAAGTAATTATATGGTATTGGTTTATTTAAAAAAGATTAAATTTTTGAAGGATTTAGCTAATATTTATTCTAGTAATGATATAAATGCTAATTTAAATAAGAGACTAAAATAAGAAGGGAGAAAAAATAAAAAAAAACTGAATGAAAAAGTTGTAAAATTTGTTACATTTCTTTTTTCTATAATAAAGTTTATTGCAATAAAGATTAAAAGCGTTTGGAAGTTACAATGTGTAATTAGATTTAGAGAAATAAATATACATAAAAAACTTTTAATAAAATTTTAAAGCGTATAAAACTATTAAAAAAACTCCTCTTTTTTCTTACTATAATGTATTTTCTATACATATATAACAAAAAATATTCTATTGTACGTTATAAATATTTTGTTTGCTCATTAAAGTTTAAAAGCAAATATTTTCATAGGAACTATTGAAATAGTTAAAATATGCTTATTTTGTCGAAATAAAACTTATATCTTCAAGCTCTAGTAAGTAATAAACAAAGGTCAAGTCAAATGACTTTAATTATTTATTTCTTAATTCAGCATGTAAATAGAGATTCTAAAATAAATATTTCATCTACGTTTGTATAATTTGCTTGAATGAACTTTTCCTCTGTTACAGTTGATGAAATATAGCTATAACCATTTATCTTATCCAATTTGATGCAACAAATGTAGTTATAATATCTAATAGAACTTTGAGATATATCGAAAATTGTCTCGTTTATCATGACTCTACGGAAGTTTTATCTGACCATAACGACAACTGTAACGTAAGAGGATGATTGAAAAGCTTAGCTTACTTTTTACTGAGCTTGCAACGATAGTGATAGCAAGGAATTACGAAAAGAAGAATGTTTCAAATATTAATGTCCACTGAGAAGGAACAAAATATTACAATAAATATCACATTAGAGTTATTGCATTTTAAACTTTACTTGTTACTATAGAAATAGATTTTTGTGTTAGAAAACAAATCATTTTTGGAAGTAAACAAGTGTGTAAACAAGTAAACAAGTAAGTTTGTATGCTGTTACATTTAAGGAATATCATAGAATTTATTAAAATGATTTTCCATTTGATTCAAGAAAATAATTTTTATGATATAATGTAATGTTTTTCAATAAATTCATGGATTTTAATTATCTATATAAAATCCTATTAACTACATATATTAAAAATTATGAAATTTTGTGATTTTAAATTGAATAAATAACTAACGAATTTGTTGGTAACGTTTCACTGCTATTTGTCTTATTTATGGTGGTTAATTCAACTGTAACCTGCTGCTTAAATGAATTGTGAATTCCTTCAAGTATCCATTCCCGTAATGAGAGCTTGAATACAAAATCTATAAAACTGAAAGCCAAAGCATTAACCAGTCGGCTCAAAGTAAAGCAATTGACTAATTATTTATTTCGTTCGAAAATCAGAACAAATTGAGTTTTAAAAATAGAACATAAACTAAAGTTTTCAGATTATGTTATATGATACACACTTACATATTTATTCATTTCATTCATTATTTATATTGTTTTCATTTAAATATTGGTTCTTACTTGAACATTTATTATAAAACGAAAGTAATGAAGATAACCGAATGGAAAATGGAATATAATTGAATTGGATTCCAATATTTTTAAATATGGAAATGGTAATAGATACATAAACATCATAATGAAGAAATATTTTTTAATAAATATAAAATATGGAGGATTAATAAAAAAGAATGAACAAGAAACATTGGACATTTACATTATCTTCAATTTTTTTTAAATGTTTTTCCAAATGACCAAAATATGTAAACAAATGAAAGTGAACAGAAATAATAAATTCGAAACATGAAAATAAAACATAAAAAAGTGAAGAAAATATTAAACATTTGATTAGTCTGAAATGTGATTTATTTCAATATTTTTTCATCTTTTAATCTCTTTCTTCTTTTTGATTAATTAATAATAGTAGTATTTATGATTTTCCTATTGAAGTTAAAGATACAAGGTTCAGCATTTACAGCTTCAATTTTTTACAAGTAAGTTTATCATCTAAGTCAAATTACAACATTTATCATATAAAAACACAGACATCCTTTATAACATTCCCTTTCATTTTAATCTGTATTTAATTTTACAGTATGTGAATCTCCAGTTTGGATTTTTCACAATGACAAATCTTATTTTTTATCTTCAGATAAGAAAGTTTCAGAATTTAAGGATATTTTTGGAAGTCGTTGAATTCTTTCCTATATATTTATGGAAAGGCATTTTAAAAAATTTAATAAATTTAGAAAAAATCACAATTTCTTTCTGCGGTAGTAGGAAAAAACCATGACAGTTTTGCACTGCAATGCAATGATTTATGCCTTAAAGCCATTCATGGCTTTGCACTATTACTTTTTTTTTAAATAATATTTATTATATTCCTGATTGAATATTTTCCGTTTGTCGCTACAATAATATCTGCTATTTTACTGTTATGCTTTTATATATAATTAGAAGAGAGATTTTTCTGATGTGAATGCATTTTGTTTCGCTCAACATATTCTTTTAATTTTTCAATCATATATTTTCAGGCATATTTTGATATCTAAATACTGAAGACACATTGAATTTATTCATATTAGCAATTACAGAGTAATACTTAAAGTGAGGATACTTTATCACAATTGCTCTATTTATTTTATCTCTTATAAATTTTTCAAATAAATTCAGATATTTTGTAATAATGATCCAAACAACAATATTTATAATTTCAAAAATAAATACTTGACACATATTGATGAGTGCGGTAATGTATCCATTGTACATTATTATTAAATTACAATATATAAAATTTTTATAAAATGTTTGATATTTAGATGCTAAACCTCAATCAACAACATTTAAAAAAAAAGATCTTTATTAAATTTAAAAACAACTGTGTCTAATAATTACTGCAATCAATTTCATGTGCTTCTAATTTATCATTTAAATAAAAATATATGTAACATAGAAATAATTTATTATCAGTGAATTCTTTTCTAATGATAATAATAATATGCATTATCCAATTATGATGAGCAATTTTTTCTTATTTCCAGTAAAGCAATTTTATATGTTTTTCTAAGTTGCTATTAGTTAAATAGTTACACTTATTCTTCCTAAACATTAACATTCATAAAGGTGTTTGTTTTTGGAATTTTTTATGTACCACTAGAATTATCCTTTTGATGTACCTTTTTAAATGTCTCAAAGATTGTAAAGGATTTTTCTTTAATTAAAGTGAACACTAAAGAAATATGATTTAAATTATAAACTGAAAACATAAATTGCATTCATTTTTAGGTAATCAAATAGCATTATCTCAAAAAGATTTGACCTAAAAGATATAATGTATGCACTATCGTTAAGCAATTATGAGAAAATATTCATGAGATAATAATATTCAAACAGCTATCAACTGCAATTCTGAATTGCATATCTTTTGAAAAAAATTATGTTAATAAATTGTAGATGTTAATTAGATGAAGATAATTAAATACTTGATTTATTAGAAAATTTAACAAAAAGATTTTGTTAAATTGCAAACTGATATTTAAATCTTAATATTTAAAAATTTATATTAGAATATAAACTTTAAATAAATTGAATTCATATCTGCGCTCATAAGTATTCATCTTAAATATGTGTAATTGAAATTGAAAACCTCATTCTCTGATACTCAAATTCAAAATATCAGACTTTCATCTAATAAAATTACAAAAGGGTAAAGTAACAAAATAAATTGGATATAAGTGTCAAAATGTGAAAAAACATAATGATTTTCGCAAGCTTTATAGTATGAAAAAATTAAATATGCCTTCAGATTTTGTTTATCAAAATATGTCTGAAAAAAAGCAATTGAAAAATAAAAGTAAATTTTAATTGGAAAGATATATACTCTAATCCAACAAATCTCTTCAAATTTTATAACAAAACCTATCAATAAAGTAACATAGAGTAGGGTAATGATGAATGTAAAACTTTTATATGTGAACAATAAATAAAGTTTATATGTGAACAAAATTATGATACAGAGCCCGGGATTGTTTTATAAAATAATTCATGAGACAATATTTCAAAGCTGTCACTTCTTTCTTCTACTGTTGGAAGAATCGGTGCCTTTTCTAAATTTATTTTTCTTTTCTAAAAGGGTTCTCCTATAAATAGACAGAGAAGCACTCATAAAATTTCCTTAAACTCTGAAATTGTCAGATCTCAAACCAGGAATATAATTCAATATCATTACAGAAAATGAAAATTTTATTTGGCTATTCCACTCTTGAAAAATCAAAAGTTGATGACAGTGCAAAAGGATATTACTTAAATGTTTGAGATTTTATACTTTTAAGTTCAGTTGGAAAATCGATGATAAATATTACAATTATGAATGAATCAAAAAGCAAAAGTTAAAAAAATATGAAAAACTAAAATTCTGATTATCGATCAATATTTAATTTTTATCTTTTCACTTTGTTAATTCTGCTCACTTTCATCTGATTTGAAAATGTACTTATTAGAAAATTGTAAATATTTTACAGATTTCTGTTTTTCTTGATCTATCTTTTTACTTAAAATCATATAATTTAAAAAATTATAAGGAGTAATACTCCATGAATATATCTAATATTTATAACTTCGGGTAGATGCTCAATTGCATTTATATTTTTATGAAATTCAAGCACAATTTTTTTAAAATTTAAATTGTTTCAAATAAATAAAGTCAGCAAATATGGGTTTTATATCTTAAGCACTTGACTTTATACGGGGCTTTCCATTCAGTATATAAACAGACTCCATTAACTGATTAAATTCAGCTTCATTTTTTTGATAAATGTTACCTATTTACACCACTAGCTTTTATAACAAAGTTACTAGATGAAATATGGTTACATCTGAAACAAATAGACAAAGGGATTCCAGAAGTTAATATGATTTTTTTGGTACATTCTGATGTCCCCAAACTGGAGAGAAGATTTATCAATAAATAAATCAGTCCACGTCAAATGAGAGAAACCTATCAAATTGCAAGACCCTGAGAAGAAAATTCATTCCAGTGTTAGGGAATCAATAAAATAATAGGGGCTTTCATTTTTGTCATGTGATGATGAAATATAGAGTCGGGTGCCTTAGCTAATATATAGTCACTCTATATATTAGCTAAGGCAAATAAATTAATTAATGAATTGTAATAATTTGAGACTCTCTAATGAAGTTTTTAATTTGCATGGGGAATATTAATATACTTTAACTTTGAATTTGTTCTTTCAGTCTAAATTTTATTTATTCAAATGATATTCAAAATAATAATATTCAAAAAGAGATATTCAAAAAATATACTTGCAGCTTACGGAATAAACAATATGAATTTGGTTTTAACATTGATTTTAATAAATAATTTGTATAAAGTATATTTAATTATTATAATTTCTTATTAAATAGCCTTTTAATTAAGTATTATATTGAAATAATTATGCATATTAATTTTAATTTACTACTCTTAGTTTTAGACAATACTAATAAAAATTATTATCCATAGTTTTAACATTCTTTTGAATTAAGGAGATGTAAATATTTTTACTTGATAAATTTTTCTGAATCTTTCTTTCCATGCTAAAACTCTCTATAGATATATAGGTATGACTTTTAATATTTGATTATTAAAAATTTTTTCTCAATTTTATTATTTAAACATGTTATTGTATATAGATAGTACAATGAACAAACATATTTTAAATCATATTATTACACACTATAAAATAATCATTTTCAATACAAATTGATAATTTTAAGCACAAAAAAAATATATGTACATACATGATTGGACTTTCCCTTCAGTATGTTCACTCACACATAAATAGATGCTTTAGATAAATTTCTTAAAATTAGGGATACATTTAATAGATACCAAGAAATAATATAATATACCAAGAAGTGAGAGAAGAATATAATTTACCAAGAAATGAGAGTTTTTAAAATCTTAGATATAAATATAAGACTGTTACTGTTTTTCATAAAATATATTTATTAAATTAATTTTATGAACTTAAAAAACAGTTCTTTGTTTTAAAATTTTAAAAACTTTAACGGAAAATCTTTTTTACCATAAATTAATTATTTAACATCACAACCACAAAGCGTAAAATCATCTGTTGAAAATATTAAAGCCATATATTTTTATTTCACAATTATATTCGTTTAAATTTCATCAATATTATTATTTTTATTCATTAATTAAATTCCCTATGTGTAGAATATTTCAATAAATTAACTGCTACATTAAAGAAATGAACTAGTTTTTTTTACATGAATTGTTATACTTGTTTTTGCATGAAAATTTATAAATAAAAATAAAGTGAATTTATGCTAGAATTTCGTATTCAAAACGAAAATAAGGAATAAATTTATTTGCATAAAAATTAGTTATACAAGAAAGAAATGTTTCTATGAAATATGAATTGTATGTAGGCGTCAAATAACATCCAGGAGATATTTCCAAATGTAGTACACAACTAGAATGATATAAGACTGCTTCCACACCATAAATTGAGCATAACTTGGACGACATAGGATGGCAATACATAAAGTATAAAAGTCCACTTATAGTAATTCAAAAGTGAGATAACACAGAGTTGGAAGCGAAAATCAGTTTGTTCTGTGTTCTCATGCTGAAAATATTTCAGCACAATTTTAGTTGTTCCTGTTTTGAATTGACTTTTTTTATATTTTAAAATAATTTTAAATAAATTTGTTAGCATATATTGAATTTAATTATTTCTTTTATCTTTCATTTTTTGAGATATATATAAATGAAATATCATTTGTTATATTTAAATAATATTTACAAAAAGGAATTGATAACTTTTATTAAATAACTTTAATTAGTAAATAAAAAAGAAAAATGTCAATTTTAAGTGTTAAAACTTTTACCATTTCAAAAGCCTCAACGGTCCATTAATTTAAATGTTTCCTTGGTGATGCATTAACATCAATGAAATGCAAATGTAAATAACACCATTGTATTTTACTTTTTATTTTGAATGGTAATAAATTATATAATATATTAATAGAGTAAAAATTGAAAATTTATAAATTTTTAGAACTCATGTGTACATTTGTTTAAAATATTTACACACACGATAAACTATAAATGCTTTATATTATTTTAAAAATTTGACTTAAGTAATAAGATAGTTTTTACGCAATATGATACATGCACACTCATTCCTAAATGCTTTTATGTAAATGAATTATTTAAAATACGTTTTTTAAATTCCAAAAAATTAATCATTGTTTAAAAATTAATGGTTTATATGCACTCATGTTTTAAATATTTTAAACATTTGAAAAATATCTTGATTCTTTAGATAAAAAGAATGATTAGTAATTAGATAATAAGATTTATAAAATTTAAATATTTATTAAATATAAATAAGAAAGAAAAATTAAAAAAATTAAGAAAGCATAGATTTTCAAGATGTACACAAATATTGAACTGTTTTTAAAAGTTTCTTATGAAAAATATTGCAAGGTATAATTTAATACATTAATATAGATTTAAATTTATACTTTTCTTTGATTATAAGTAACATTCTGTTGGAACTGCTTTTAAAATGCGTCTTATATCACATAATAGCTTTAATTAATTTAAAGTACCTTTTTTGATTATACTATTTCATGAATCTTGCATTATTTATAGGAATTGAATTTTCAGATGTAGCATTGAGAAAGAGAATTCGAAAGAAATATCTATCTTCTGCTAATGCATTATGTATTTACAACTTGAGGGAATACAAAATAGGATTAAGTTAAAATCAAATAATATATACTTCTACTTACAATTCCATTTAAACGCTTTAATCCCCAAAAGAATACTTTCCGTTACAGTAAGTTGTAAAATTTATCTCACTGTTGCTTAGCTAAAGAGAACTTCTTTATATCCTCCCTTCAGTATTGTAAATTTTTATGTATGAAGTTTCGATAATTTTATCCAATGTGTAATGCAGTCCTCCAATATACTGCATTGTTTTTCAAGGATGTTTACATAATATAATTATTATCTTTATCGATGTACATAAAAATAGAAAATGAAGTAAAGAATCACAACAAATGAAAATTGTTTCCTTTCAGTATATGTATTTTTAAAATCGATTTTAGAATATTTATATGCATTCAAAACAACTGTGTTAGTGTAACAAATTATCTTGTATCTGTTATATATTTGGTATCTGATTAAAAACACGATATATTCCCAAAATATTAATTTTTTTCCAACTAGCGCAGCTATTTACCATTTTAACATAATTTATTATGTAAATGTAAAAGAATGTCTGAAGTTTCATGAAATGTTTACTTTCGGAAAACTAAAAGATAACCAAAATGTGTTTTATATTCAATTTGTTTCATAATAAGAAGTTGATACAAAACTGTTGGTTCGAATTTAAAAACAAAATGAAAATTCTTGATTAATATAATTAGTGAAACAACCAAGTTTATGGTAAAAGATATATGAGTTTAGAAAAGAATAAAATTTTCAATTATGTAACATTTGTATTATCTCATGAATATTTTGTTGTATAACTTTCCACATTGAACTCATTTGTATTTCCTTTTTGACGCTCACTAAGGTAATAAAATGTTGAATGAAATATTCCTACCTGTTTTTAATTACTATATTATTTGATCAAATATAATATTTTACTAGTATTCCATATATGATATTAGCAAATCCTTCATACTTATACACTTCTACAGACACAAAATTAAAATATAAATAAAGAACTAAACTTCATAGCTTAGTTTTTCTTTTCATTTAACATAAAAATATTGTAAAATGAGAAGGAAACTTATTTACATATTTTTATGGAATTCAAAAATTTACTCGATCATAAGACATATTTAAAGAATAATATATTCACGCTCATAGAATTTACAAATAAATTTTTTGAGTCTTACTTTTTAGTATTTAAAATCGTGCAGTATTTATTACTTTTGCAAATAAATATAATTGATGAAGTTTCTATTTCTTTTGACAAAATTATTTACGGATACATGCAAAAAAAAGCAGCCTCAAAGTATGTTTTAATCCAATCCTTAAGAATCAGGACAATACTTCTTTGCAGTAGAGGTGATCTTCCTTAAAATAAAGCATGTGTGGACTTTAAAAGAGGGTGAGTGGCTTTGACAAATGGTCCTCTTCTCAACAAGCTACCACTTGTACTACTCGGAGAGTGATAATTCCGTAATTAAAGAGACCATCTACATGCTTTCTCTATGGTTGCGCTATGATGAATGAAGTGCTCTGGCGAGATCCCACTCTTTCTTCCAAAGTAGCCTGTCAAGAGTGAAGAATCGTTAGGATCTCCAGATCTTTCCACTCAAAGGAACATGTCACTGAGACATTTTCTTAATAAGTACGCAGTTAGTGCCGCTGTTTTGCAGTGGGCTTATATTTTCCTCTTTACGCTACACTTAATATTTGGTTTTGAATTCTTCTCTTTTAAACTCCAGCTTCGAATTCAAGTAAAACATTTTCTCTTTTAAGTCTTTTGAATTTCCATGTAAATAAATGCAATGAAATATTAAAAAATTTGAATGAATAAAAAACACAAAAGTGAAGATTTCGAGAATGAAAATTACAGAAGGGACAGAAAGCTGTAAATACTGAATACAATTTCGAGTATAAAACACAAGAAAAGAATTAATTCCATATGGAAATTAAATCCTGCATTTATATGAAAAAAAAGTCTTTTAGTTTACAATTAAAGGAAATATGAATTTTAGAAGAAATTTATTGCCATGAAAATTTAATTCTGTCTGACTTTTATTTTTATCTCTCTCGATTTAATTTAAATTAATTTTAGAAAGTACTTTCAAAATTTTTAATCTTGTTATGTATAAAAATAATAATATTCCAATTAAATTACATTTCATGTAAATAAAAACTATAAAGCAAGCAAATAAAGTGTGTGATGAGGAAAATCATATAATTTCCTTTTTAGAACGTGAGGAATATAAATTAAAAAAATTAAAAAGACAGTTAATTTATCACTGACAGAAGATCTTACTATGTAGAATTAATTTCTCGAAATAATTATCCGTAGTAGATATTAATTTTAGGAAAAAATTTAAGTATATTTCTTAAGAAGGATAACTTGAAAGTATATAACAAGATTCATAGTTCAGCATAACTGTTTAAAATTACGGAAATAATTTCTTGAAATACGTTAAAAATTGCTTATTGTTTGTTTCTTTGTGATATTTCTTTTCATGAATCTCATTTAAATTCCATCCAAATATAAATTCTATTGAAATGACAGTTATCAATTTAATTAAAGTAACAAAATCTTGAAATGCATTTTTAGATTTTAATGATTTCGTATTACCAAACAGGATTTATTCAGTTACAAAAAGTCGTAGTTATAGTTAAAAAAAAAAAAAC
Source organism: Latrodectus geometricus (assembly GCA_026290005.1). NCBI lineage: Eukaryota > Metazoa > Arthropoda > Arachnida > Araneae > Theridiidae > Latrodectus > Latrodectus geometricus. Next base: position 87,628 of record JAPDSC010147039.1, on the reverse strand, counting down.
CATTTGTAAGTTAGTTGTTCAAAAAAATGTTTTCTCATTATAAACTTATGATGCAGTATTCTAATTTTCAGAGACCATTTTTAGCGGAAGATTTGTACAAAATTATTACTTCTTAAACTTACTTTTTTCATATTTTAAATTTATAAATGCATATAATAAAATATTTAGCAACAGTTTTACATATTTTCATAACAATGGAAATCCATATTACAAAATCCATACTATTTCTCTTGTTGTTGGATGCCCTTTTACATTTTAAAATCATCATCAATTTCCAGTCTAATTTTTCAACGAAATTTACAATCAATACAAGAACTTGCAGTGTATACAATAAATATTAAAATGCTATATTTGAAATATTGTATTTCATACACAATCTAATTTAATTTCGGGCACATGGGAATCACTAAAGCAAATATGAAGGTTAATAAATACACAAACTACTTTCAAGTTGATCAAAGGAATTAAATTGATCTAGACATTTCCTCAACCTTAAAGTTTGATATGAAGAAAAAGAAAAATCATTGATGTAGTAAAGCTTAAAATATAAAATATAAAAATGATGCAGAAAAGAAAGCAAGCAATATTTTTACATGATAAATTAACTAAAGAAATTAATTAAATCCTTTAACATTGTTTCTTTACATTGAATTAAAAATATAGAAATCACAAATTATAATTAAGCACCTAGATCTAATTATTGATAATCCGAAAATATTAAATGGTACTCATATTTTCTTAATAACACTTTCAGTTTATTTCATTAAAAAAACGGAAAAATATGAAAATCATACAAAAATTTAAACTACAATTGAAAAGATTTAACAGGTTTTATAATTTAAAGTAATAATCAATAAAAGAAACGAAGTGGGATTCAATAGAATGTATAAAACTTTTGTTTGAAACCCAATTTTTTAAAACAATTTCATACCATAATGTCTCAAAATTTAAATATATATAGAATACCTAGAAAAATTCTATTTTAAAATGCAGAAACATTTGAAAAAAATTATGCTTAATAATTAAAAATATTCATTTTTAGAGTCATTGGAAAATATACAATATTTAGATACCATTTTTATAAAATAATATTACAGAGTTTTAAATTTCTAGAAAAGCAAGCTACCAAGTTTATTATTTTTATTCTTTAAATAACGTTGTCTAAAGCAAGAACAAAAATAAAATTGTAGTTTTGTTCACAAAGCATAAAAATATTGATTTTCTTAAGAAATTCTTTTTAAATTTAAAGGTTTAGTGGCTTTTATATTAAATTAAAATCTAATTCAAACTTAAATATCAATTAAAAATATTTATCCACAGTTTCATTTTAAACAATCCAAATAAATTGTAAATAAATTTTTTTAATAATATATGAATTTCGATATGATATTATTTTTTAAAGGAATTATTGATAAGATTATTATAACATTTTAATATATTTGTATTTAAAAAGCATTTTCAAATTTTTAAAAATATAATTTGAATATATTTTAAATGTTCTACTTTCAATCTTTTTTAATTTGAGACTGATTAAAATTAATTGTTCTCAAATCACAAACTTTAGCCATTGAGTAATTTATTAATATAAACCTATTTTGATGCATTTTGAGTAATTGAAATAAAAAAAGTCATTAGAAATATTCAAAACATTTTTAACTTTATTTACGGAAAGAACTAAATTATTTTTAATGAAGTAATTTATTAATAAAAATAAATAATTAATTACTTAATTAATAATTGTATACTTGCTGAAAAATATGAATACTGCATGGAGACATTTTTACTTTATGCAATATCCAATCTTTCATTCTAATAATTTATGGCAATCACTTTAGAATTTGGTAAAATATCCTATTAAGATACTTTATATTATTTTTAGTTTATGCAATATACAATCTTTCATTCTAATAATTAATGCCAATCACTTTAGAATTTGGTAATATATCCTATTAAGATACTATATATTGTTATAAAATTGACAAGATTTCTCAGATTAAAATTCACAAGATCTAATCCGAACTAGTGTTTTATGAATTGAAAAGTGTTGTGGAATTAATTTGTATTGTCTTGATTTATTGAGTGAAGTTTACAATAAAAATGTACAAAAAGCTTGAAACATAACAATTCCTTAAAAATTAATAATGGAGTAATTTATCTCACGCGTTACGTTGTGATACATACTTAGTTACAATGTTAAGTGATTTCCAAGACTTAATAAATTATGATTAATTAGACTTATTTTTTGCCTATTTGAGTATATGGTAAATTTTTAAAATTATAAATTTATTCTGCTCTTTTTAATGTAAGAATAAAAAACTTATAATTTTTTTCATTCGGAACTTATATCACTAAATATAATATTTATATAAATACAGTATAAAAGTTACTAGATAATTTCTAATGGCAAGTTTTGTTTACTCCCTCTGCAAACACAATTGTTAATACATTTTTGTTGACATAAAAGTTCATTTATCTTGTAGTTATTGTTAAATTTAGGCTAACAAAATCAGAAAAAGTTGTAAATTGTTAACTATATTGATAATTAATAATATAAATTACTTATTCCAAATTAAATTTAGCACTATTTACTAATTGCTTGATTATTTCAGTTTTATAATTTCTCATTCTCAAGAAAAAAAAAATTAGAGAATTTGGAGTAACATAAATTACAATTTTTTGTTGGAATATGAAGTGAAAACCCACATTCCTTCTTTTAAATTGTCATAATATTTTGCAAAAACCTTCTTTTTCTAGATGAATGAAATGAAATTATTCATATTATTAGAAAAATAAAATGAAATCAACTATAGCTCAAAATTTAAGTTCATTATCAAGATTTATTAAAAGCCATTTAATTTACTTGTATAACTCTTTAATCAATGAACAGAGTAAGCTTAACCACTCTGGTGCTCTTCCGATTCCATACATTTTACTTTCCTTCAGCCAACATTCTCGATACTAAGAAAAATGAACTTTTCATTCGCTCGTAATTAGTTTCACAAAGCTACCGCTCACTTATACCGAAGAAAGAATGTAATTCAGAAAACTTTGATGTGGAATAAATTCGTGAACTAAGAAATCCGAACAGTTTTAATAACTTAATGTATGAGATGTAAAAGTGTAAGTCTTAAGACATTTCAGAAAGTGAATAATAAAAAAGGCTGATAAATGGTGATTCCAGCAGGATTATATTTTGGCATTCACTTAGCAAGGCGAGTTAAACGGCGTTTAATTGCACCAACAGCAGCTAATAATTAGTGAATGATAAATTAAAACCTCAAAAATATTCATTTTTGTAAGCATAATAACTTCCATTTACTTTCAAAGTCCTTTGACATTTATAAAAAAAAATTAAAAACAATTTTTATGTATTCAAAATCCTACTACTGTATTTCTTAGAGCAATATATAATTTTTATAAATAAATCACTGTGTGAAATAAATTATTACGCAGTATTATTTTAAAATTTAAGTGCTTATATAGTAGAAGCAATTGATAATATATGAATTTAATGTGTAGACATAAATTATAATTTATGTCTATACTGTTATACAGAATGAAATTCTATCCATTATTATAATAATTTTATAACATAAATATTCTTATAGTAAATCATTTATAAAATGTTCAGTGACAAGAAGAACTAAGTTTATGTTTAATAGATTAAAAAAATGTTTGTATAATTGAGAATTGAAATATTTACTAATTATAGAGGAACATACCTGCTGCGTAATACTGTATGCCATTAAGATATTTGTTTTTTTTTATTTCAACATCTTTTGCAAAATGATCTATCCTGTTTATATTTGTTAACGCTTTTATTTTGCAAAACACTGTGAAATGAAGGTCTTAGTCGATAAAGGAACATCTTTATCTATCCATCAGCTTGGTTAACCACTGATTAGATGCATGTAACAATGCACTCTCTCTAATAGGACACTTTATTCTAGTTCCTAAGCCGCACTCTTAGCAATGATTAATGATCGTTCACGTCGATGAGCTGTAACCCCATAGGAAGGTATACATTGATGTCCTAAACTGTACTGGAGAACCTGAATGACGCACAATTCATTGGATAGGAACATGCAAGTTTACCATGTGTCGGTTCTGTGTGAGAAATTACATACTACTCTGTAAAGGAACATCTGTAAATGACTGTACAGTTAGTCCTTTTTATTTATGCTCTCTTTATAAGCTTCTAAATATCAGTTTTATAATTAAAGACGATGATAAAAACAATGTTGTATGAATAAATATTTCGTTTCATAACAGCAAATAACAGAGAAAGAACATTAAGGTTTTAATTTATCTTTGATTTCTGAGAATTTTATGTTATAGAATTTTACAAATATAATTTGAATGACTGTAAATGCATTTATTTTTAAGAATTTCTATGATTCCATTAATTGAAAAGCAAAATATAACCCTTCAAATTTCAAATCCAATAAAGGAAAGAAAACTGGCTTTGAAACACTCTACAAGTGTTTGGTTAACTATATGAAAATATATACATATAAAAAAAATGAAAGTTTTAAGATAACGAAAATTATTCATCGTAATAGGGATAAATGAGAATATTTTTCATTAAATACAAAGTTAGACATTTAGTTATGAAAGTCATAAATGTGCTTACTTATGAAAAATTATTATAAATATATTACATAAAATCTAAATAAGAAAACATTATAATTTGAACGAATGATGAACGAAATATTAACATATATCAATCATTTATTATTACATTTTTCAAAATAACAATATCATTTAATCAAGAACGGTTTACTTATTTGCATTTTGAATGCATTTGACTAATAGCAAATGAAGCGTTTTAAACTGTTAATTATTTTTTAATGTTGACGAAAAGATATACAGCATTTTTTTCTTTTCAGGTATGTTTTATTCAATATAAATTATAGAACTCTCTACTTCTACACAATTATTGTACAATATTGTACAATTATGTTCGAATTTATAGAATTGAAAGTAATAATTGCTTTTCTGAAATATTTTATTAATTTTTTCATTTTGGAGTAAGAAATTTCCTTAGTTTGTCAAAAATGAAAATTAACTTAATCAACAAAATGAACTAACAGAAATTTGTAGACATATTTTCTTATTCCTTTTCAAATGTATTTCTATTTACAATTAACTGGTTGAAATAAACGGAATATTTTAACTGTGTTTTTGGTTATATGGGTTCTTAATACAAAAATTTATTATATTATTAACCAATTTCTATGATTAGTTAATACATTAAAAAAATTCAAACTGATTTCATTTCTAACATTTTTAAAATAATACAATTATAAAATATGAACTTTAATAGTTCACCTGTACATAAAGTACGAATATAGAGTCCTATAATTCTTATAAAAACTCATTTCCTCATTATTTGTTTATAAAGTAGTCATTTAAAATTTGGAGGGGCAGTTTTGAAAATAAGTATAAAAGGATTTGTTCATATTTTTTAACTTGAATATATTATAAATAACATACACGTTTATTTCTATAGTTTAAATAAACTATTTAATTAATAAGGATCATGTAATAGATATGTAAGAAGTAAATGCAAACATTCACTATCATTTTTAATTTCAGAATGTGCAATGTAAAAGTGAGCATTTAGAAAGTTTATTTATATTTATTATTTGGGTTTGATTTAAATTTTATAGCATTTAAAACGTATATTTATGTAAACCCATGTATAATTAGTTGTTTCGGAAACAGTGTTGCTCAGAAGCCAAGATTTTCTAATAATAATTTCGAAACTCTTTTCAGTATATACGTCTCAAACTGAAATAAGCTTCTTATTTTATTTCAGAAATATTTCTCTAAAAATTTTTTAATTTATTTCGAAAAGCAGATTTATTTCTTACAAGGGAACAAAATTTGAGGAAAAATATTAGAGTAAAGTTACAAAAATGTTACAATGTTATATTCGGTTAGCTTTATATTTCAATCTGTGTTTTATATATGATATTGATTAACATCATAAATAATAGACTTAAAAATTGTTATACTTTTATATTTTATTCATTATACAATATTAATTGATGAGAACTTAAAATTAACTTTGTTTTTTACTTAAGAAATCTCTCTCTCAGAACACTAGTTTTATTCCATTTATAAAAGTAGTTTTAATTCATGATGAAAAGAAACTTATTCAAATACATTTAATGAAAAATTAAATGAAAAAATGTTATATTTAACATTATGAAATCTTGATTTA
>JAPDSC010147039.1:70465-80999 GCA_026290005.1 Latrodectus geometricus | reverse complement strand
GAATAATGTAATTGTGAAAAGTTTATTTTTAAGAATTTTTGATATGAATGCTAGAATTTCCTTAAAGAGGAGGGTGAGGTACAAGTATTACTAAAAATAAAGAACAAAAAATCATGAAATCATTTAGATAAATCAACGATATCCCATTAAAACAAAACACTATTGTTTTAATGGGATATATTTTTCACGTATTTCACATGAATAACTACTACAGATTGTTTCGTTATAAATATTTATAAATAAACTGAATACTATTGATTTATTAATTTCATTTTGAATAAAAAAACATTGAAAGACGATTGGCCACACTAATAAATAATGAATGAACTAGTGTTGATGAGCCTGATGTTTGTATTGACAATAATTCTTTGTAGTGAATCATTTTTTAGAATTACTAGAAGAAAAAATATTATAATGATTATAATTCATATAATTTTCTTTTCGTTAAATGAATGTTACAGTCTCCGTTTTCACAATACAATAGTATTTATGTTTGTTTTCATATCATCACTTATTTAATCATTTATTTTAGATATGATGTACTGTAAGTAATTACTCAGTTTCCTTGAACTATAGTAATATTTGTGTTACACATTATTAATGTTTCACACTGTTACCTCCAATATATATAGTGATTTGATCGTTTTTACAGAATTTACGGAAGAAATATTATTTCATACTTATTTTTTCCCAATTTGTCTTATTCTTATCACCAAAAAAATATTCAGTACTCTTTAATACTAATGATAATGTGTGGGGGTTAAGGGAATTATTATAAATATTTCGCACACACAATTATCATAATATTTCTGTACCGTCTTCTATAATATATGCTTAGTAATCAATTTTAAATAAATTTATTCATGAATAATAATAAATTTAATTATTGAAGCTAATTTATTTGACATATAATATTAACATTTTATTCGGTAACCAAATATGCTTTGCTGTTTAACTTTAAATATATTTTTTTAATTTTTAATCTTTGTGTAAAGTAAATAAATTTATCACTCAATAGAGCATTTTCATCTTTTAAAATTTTTGATTGTAAGTATGTAGAGTTAATATGAAGTTAGAATTTTTCTTTTTTAATGATTTATTATATTAGATTATCTTCGCAATGTTCCGAATAAAAAAAATTGTCATAAACATGAAAGATTTTAAATGTCATAACTCAAAAAAGTTTTAAGAGCTCCAATTAAATTAATAATTATGTTTTTATTCTTATTCAACATTTCTTTAAACAAAGTTTAATTATTTTAATCTTTCTCAATATATGAACACATCTCTCTTTACTTTTTTATTGTATAAAATATTTATATTCATTGAGAGCGGAAAGAAAATAAAAACAATGTTTCGAACACAAGTTGTTTTTTCTTGTTTTGTTTATCAATATGTTGCAAAAATAGGGATTCTAAGAAAACTGAAAGTATTGATGATTAAAAAAGTTGAAAAATTTAAGACAAACATTTTAGATATACATTACAAAATATTATTAAAGTAGACATTTGTAAAGAGTTTCCGAAATAAAGACATGCATTAGTAATTAAAATCAAATATTTATATTTTTACTAAAAATATAAATAGTTTATAAAATAGTTTATTTTATAAAAAATCTAAATATTTTAATGTAAGAACATGAATTCATAATGATTACTAACAACAAATAATTATAATATAAAATAAAACAGATTATTTTCAAAAAGCAATTTTTACAATTATTTAGACAAATGCTGAAATTTTTATTGTATATTTCATATATGAATAGTCATTGTGATGATTTAGAAGTAAGGTTTTGTTTTGTTATTTATCGTGAAATTGTTATTCAACAAAAAGTTATTTGAGTCCTTTTTCCGATTGTAAGTATTAACTTAACATCATAAAATGTATGATGCACTGATCAAATATATTTTGAGAATATATTTTATTAAAATATTTAATTCAAAAACATTTGTTAAATATACATTTTTATATTGAAAAGTTTTCCTGGTTCCTCCAACCTAGTTGTCAATAAATTATTTAAGTATAACCGATTTTTTTTATAAAAATCACTGAAAAGAGACAGAAATTTAGGATTAAATATTGCTTCCGAATAATTAAATGGGAATAAAATTGAAAATATTTAGAATACTTTCTCGTATATTCAAAGATAAAAATTACATTTTTTGTTGCAATTTGTTAATAGTATTTTAAGTGTAAGTTTAGACAAACTCGTTAAATACAGCCTGGTTATACGACGCAACTGATAATACAATTTCAGTAGAATTATCATGAAACAGGCTTATAATCTAGTGCATTAAAAAATAAAATTAACTTACATTTACTTCCGTACTTTAGTTTAGTTAATGGTTGTCGACTTTGGGGAATTTATAAACGCATTCAGTTCTTGTCAAGAATGACGTTGATAAAGAATCATTCTTGCAGTCATGGAAGAGCGATTTAATTTTACGGAACCGGTATCGTTTGCCAGTGTCGCACTAGAGCAACACGTATTGTTGTGTAAGGCACAGATTTTTATTTATTGTGAGTTAAAATTCATGTATCAGAACATATTTTGTTTTATGATGGATTAAATTTCAAAATTTTTAAACTCTATGTTATTTAATCCACCAATACTTGTCATAAAATTTAAATCTATAAAAAACATTTATTATGCTTTACCTTAAACAACTACACCTTGTTATAAATCATATATGTATTTTAGAAAGTCACAGTTTTATTGACGTAAGCCGTAAACACTTTAAATTTCCAAATACTTATAAATTATCTTTTAAAAATATGAAACACATTTATATTTAAATAGAATTTAGCTTAAATCATTTATAAATGCTTTTAAAATAAACTATATTAAATTGATCTATATTTGAAATTAATAAATGTACTCTCTTTTCTGATAATAAATATAATTTTGCAGTAAAACAATGAAAGAAGCAAATATATAGAAATTTGACTAACTTATGTAGTGCTTATTATATATTGTACAGGTTTACGTTATTCAATTATCGATGGCTAAAATATTTTCAGATATCAGTTTGAATTAAAAACTTATTTATATAATTATACTGTTATTTCATTGATTATGATATAGTAGAACGCTTTCAGGGCATATGGATTTTCCGACGTGATCGTTAATTCTATGATGTGTAATTTATTCTATGTAAGACTTATATTTCATAATTTGGAAATTAAATGACTTAAATTTGTAGCTATGCAAAAAAACATTATTAAATTGCTTTACGTGGAATAAAATCGAAATATTTTCGAGATTACAATTTGTCATATACCCTCCAGCCATGAAATAGTTGACGATGGCTATTTTGATCGCTGACTCACAAAACGTGCCACTTTTAACTTTTTCGACTCACAGTAATGATTTGCTGTATAGCAGCTCAGTAAATGAAAATTTGTCCATTAACTTTCGATAGCCCCATCGTACCCCTTGGGGATGCTACGTCATGAAATTCTGAGCTTTCTTCTCGAATAATCACGATTTGTAATCCTTGAACTCAAGTTTAAATTAACTTTACAGCAGTAAATATTTAAAAGATCAAGCTTAGTGTGAAATAAAATCATACATTTATGAATAATTTGAATAAAATCTTTTGTTCGAGAATGAAGTTTAAATTATCGGTATTTTTTTATATTGCTTCCATATAACCTTTAAAACTCTAACAATTAAGTAACTTTTGCATTTTAAGCAGAATAAAATTGTATGATTTTATTAGAATTTACCTATGTTTATGTCAAATACTGCCTAAGTTTTTACAAAGTGCTTAAATCCAAATTTCGTCCCTGCTATCAAAGTCTGGAATCAATGAAATTAATTTGAAAATTTATGAAGAGCATACACCAAAAATTATACTTTAACTGTTTATGTATACTACACGCAACATATATTTTAACTGTAAATGTTTTTTTTTTTTAATTTTTACTTATTTTTTTTATTATTTTTTTTACATACAATACACATTTAAATTGCTTACTAATTTTACCTAACAATTATGTCGGGTGAAAGCTTGGAAATATTTCAGAACTCCAAGTTTACAAACAAGAAGTGGCACCTTTTATGAAAAGTTTTCGAAGTAGATGTTGCGTAGTGATACTTCAAATGCTTTATAGTTTTTAGTTGTTAGTGATCAGCAACACAGTGCTACAAATGAACATTGAATTACAGGGTGAATCTTTTTTTGGATCTCTGATGGATGACATCATTAATGGCTTGAAAAAGCATATTAAATATAGTTGTTCGTTGCATAAAATGTTCTCGTATTTCTAAGTATATTAAGGTTTCATGTCACATTTGAGATCCACAATGAAATCCAAGAAAATAAAATTTGAAATAAAGTATTAAAAATTCGCAAGAAATCAATTAATTCACTTCATTGAAAGAAATGCGATGTGGATCGATGTCCAGTCTTTTTATTGGGAAAAAGATCTAGGCTAACTACACAGCTAAGCAACACGAATGGGCCTGCAATTCTCCCCTTAGTAGATTTTCATCATAATAGCTAATTGCAGCTCTAGTTGATAAACAAAAATGTTTGCGCTCTAAATTCCTTTCTTCAATTAAGCTAACTGTCACATGTCAAATGTGAATTGACGATAGAAATAGATGATGTTGGATGAATAACGATATTGATAATAATAATAATCGACCAATTTTGTGCAGTAACCACCAAGAATAGGTGTTTTTGCACTTCAAGAATTCCCAATGTAAGTGGATCAAATTTGAAAAATTAAATATTATTTTTTTGAATTTGTTTTGTGTTATTATATTTTTTAAAATTGCTACATCTTCATGACTTTTTTTAAGGAAATATAAGAAAAAGTGTTCTTTTAAATTACTTTTGACCTATTTTACATACTTTATTGAATATTTAAGCTAACATATACACACACGAATAAATTTAAATTTTCATATTCTTTGACACTTTGCAATAAAAATGCATTTCTCATCCAAATTACGATATAAATATACATGTATAAGGATTAGTTACATTTTCAACACTTATTAAAATGAAATTAATATTTCTAAACACTCTTTTTGTGTTTCTTAATTTTTGTAAAATATTTTTTTAAAAATTAGATGTTTAAGGTTTTCTAAATAATATAATCTTAATATTCTGCATAAAATCTTAAAAATATAAACATTCTAAGTTAAAATAGAAATAAAAACTTTAAATACATAGATGAGTATAAAATTAAAGAATTAAGAAAAAAATGTAAGATTATCCTGCGAAAACATTTTGCTTGAAATGGTCTTTTGGAAAATTAGTTAAAATGATATAATCAGCCCGTATCTATTTCAAAATTACAATTAGTTAAAATCAAGCAATGACTCCAAAGAATTAAAAAAAATGTTCATCCATTCAGATTTTCAAACCTGACAAATATAAGAACCAGCAAGTCAAAATACTTCAACTTATTTAGCTCACATTTTCTCCATAATTTTAAAATCACAGGAATGATTTTTAAAAAACATTAGCAGGAAATTCCATTAAAATTATGCTCTTTTCAAGGTTCACAACATTTAAATATCATAAGTTAATAAACTCTTTCTAAATTAAATTTAATATTGATATTTGATTTTCGTAGTTAAATTGAGATTTTTCAAGTGTAAATCAAAGTTCAAATGTAGCCACTTGTTTAAATACATTAATTATTATACACGGAAAATGATAATAGAAAATGTTGAACTAAAATTGTGACATTTTATGTTTCATTAACACCATAAATTCAAAAAAATACTTTTTATGATCATAATTAATATTTTCGGAGAACATAAGCAGTATGTGTCCCAAATAAGCGTAATATAATTAAGCTCTAGTTGTGTTAGTATAACTAAATCATACATGCCGGTTTAAATAATTTCTAAAAATATAATCATTTGTTTTAATATTTCAACAGTTAAAATTAATTTAATTTTCAACAATGTTTCTTTTCACTCATTATGATTTAAGATTACTGTCCTTTATATAAAATTACGGAAGTGGTTTGATCGATCAATTGTTTGAAAAATCTGATTTCCGGAATCGGCAATATAAGTTACATGAATTAAAATTGATAGTAGTGATTCGTTAACACACAGTAGAGTTAAATTCTCTTAAATTAAAATAAACGTTTAATGAATTTCTAAATTGCAATATAAATTCAATAAAACTAATCAACTTTGGTTATTAAGCATTTCAGATTATTATTTGAAATTTTAAAGCACTGTAGCAAAATATTCTGTTCTACCTGAAATTGGTAATCTCATTCTTGAAATGAACGATTGTTCATGTAATTATTGAAAAATTTTCTTTCTTAAAGTAATTTTATATTTCGTTTACTATTTAATCCAATTGTCCATTGTTTAATATTGTTCTCAAAACAATTCAATGAGTTATATTTTTCTTTTTAAACTATTGCTAAATAGGGAAAAATTCAAGACTTATTTTTATTAGAAAACAGGAACTTTTACAGCTACATCACAGAAAAAATTGGAACAATTCAAAACATGTATTGCAAGCGAAATTTAAATTTACGTTAACGTATCCAAGTAAATCTAGCTTTTGTATATGATACACTAAAAGGGACAGTTTAATTATATATAATTCTATTTAGTCTTAAATAAAACACAGTTTTAGAGCAATCATAATTTTTCACAATTTCATTCTTGAAAGGGGCTTATAAGTGTTTTACTTTTCACAATAGAAAACATGTGAAAAAAATGTAAGTACAGATTATGCGACTGTAAAAGAATACTCAGTTACAAAGAATACACACCTTGACTCAAGACAACATAGTTGAATCGTTCAGAACAAAACACTAAATCCATTAAATCATAAGATAAAGAAACAGCATTTTATTTCTTTTCCGTAAAGATGTCCTTTAGACACAATAATTCCCTTTCGTGCAGTACCTGAAGCAACAATAAATTATGGCTTTCAAAGAGCGTCTTGGGACGGTGTTGAAAATTGTACTCGTAACGTTGAATACGGAAGCGTACAGTTTTCCACTTTGCCGAACAGCAGAACATTTAAAAATTAAAGTGCAAAATCTATGTACAGTTAACAGGGCGTTGCCAACGGAAATTTCTGGGGAGAAATGATGGATTTGCTTCACCCATTTCCTTTCATGCACTCGTGAATTGGTAATGGGCTTTCATTCTTAGACTTTCATGGCAAGATTGGCTTCATTTACAGCCTCAAGAGAACCACATGGAAAATAGTCATTTTTTACTCAAGTTCTTCTTAATTTTTGGTGTAAGGATTCCCAACTATTTAAGTTACATTTCTGCAAAATGCTTAGATAAAAATAATTCCGTAAAAAAAGAAAAATTGGAAATGAACACTTATTGCAAATATTTTAATATTAGATTTTAATACATTAAACAGTCTACTGAGGTACTAAATAAAGAGTTTGAATGTTCTTTCTAAATGAACAAGTTTATTAAATTATGTGAAAATATATTTATATTACTATGCATTTATTTAGATTAAAAATCAGAAAATATAAACACAAAAATTGCAATAACACTTTGATATAAAAAAAAAACTGCATGAATGCTCTTGAAAAGTAGTTAATTTTTCTTAATTCACTTTCAATTATATAAACTGTTTTTAAGTAATAATAAATTGAATAAATAATAACAATAATTAATTTTTATTATTATTTATAATTTTTATTAAATATATTGCTAAAATTTATCCGAGAAGAATAAATTTTAGCAAAATATATTTTATTTATATTGACTTTTTTTAAAAAAGTAAAAAGCCTTTGCTCCAAGATGATAATCATTTGAGAGCAATCACAAATTATGCTTAAAATGTCATTACAAAATGATATATTTTTTCTATAACTAAAGTACATTTATTAAAATAAATTCTTAGAAGTATGCGAGCTTTGCATTTTGAAATGAATTAAAATATTTTATTTTAAAATATCTTACGTTCTTTAAGGAATTTCTGAATGTCTCCGGAGGAAATATTTTTGGTGCACCCAACAGATCTTATTGCTCTTATCGAGAACTAAATTTGTCAAGAATTAAATTTGTCATCTGTCTTTTTGAATAATCTTTGTAAATTTAAAAAAGACATTTAGATAATGCTAGATAGTTCTTTAATATTTTAAAATAGAATGTTAGATTATAAATTTAATAAAAATAGTTTTTACATTTTAAATTTAAACGCAAAAATGTTTGATGATGTAAAACAGATTGTCTTTATAGTTTATGTGCTATTAAGTCTTGAAATGAATTAAATTTTTAGTTTATTGATGATTAAAAACATTTTAAAAATGCTCACAAAAATCTGTTATTATTTTAAAATTTAATTTTCATTTAAGGACTAGTATTGATTACATCGTATATAATTATTTTACATCGTACATATAATATTTTATAGTTTTAAAATAGGAAAATATCTAGAAAATATCAATACATTGATACATTAAAATACAAAAATTTTCATAAAGTAAATGTTGAAACGCTCATAACAACACTAAAAACACTAAAAATAGACACAGATTATTCTCATTTTTAATGAGTGTAAACATCTTTATTTAATGAATGTTTTTCATGGATTATCCTCATGAAACTTTTCCCAGCTTTTCACCAGGACAACAGATACCCTCTTTTAATTATTTATTTCTTACTTGTATAAAATAAACCACTTACATTTGTTCAAAGTATAGTCCCTAAGTTTCTCATTTTAATACAATAGGCTGACTTAAAAATTAAAATTAATGTACTTTATTTCTTTAAAAATATGCTACTTATAAATAACTCAAATCACACATTAAAACTACTGATATCTTATCAAATAATTACCATCACCATTTATGAATATTTGTACTCTTCATTGCATAACACGTTTAATAATGTAAATAAACTGATTCTATAACTTTACAAATCTTGGACTTAACAAAAATCATTGTATCCGTAACAAAAATTAACAATTGATGAAATTAGAAAGGTTTTTAAATCTTTCGGTAAATTTAATTAATCTAACTCTCAGCTGTATTATTCATTTACAACTTTATGTTCCGGAAACAATTTGCTTTAAAACTACCACGGAATTTCAAAACTTTTACTAAGTTAAACTCGAGTGTAACTTCAGGAAATAGTGTGGACTCAATTAGGGAATCAGTCAATTATTTTGCAATAGAAAAGCGGACGGATTCTGCAATGTCTGAAGCCATTGTTTCCTTTGGGGCAGCAGAGTGGTAACCCATTCTTGTTTGTAAATTAGAAACGCTGGCGCGTAACTATGGTTACAATGCTCTTTCAACAAATATGAATGCGAACGTTTGTATAGATGCGACAGGAAAGAGATTTGAATTCTAACGGTGTTCTCTCAAAGAATTAGAGATGATGCATAAAAAAAATCGAAATCGTAGTTGTAATTCGTTTATCAGCTTTGTGAAAACTTTTTTTTTCGCACGCAATATTGGAGAGAGCGGCGTTGAAATAAAATGAGAAAACTGGAGACGAGAGAGAGGGCGTTTTCTTCAGTATCATCTCAATATGAAAATATGAAGAGTTTTACGGCGAAAAAAGTTTGGAAGAAAATTGTACACAGCCTGATGATAATCGGCACGCGAAAGGTAATGCTCAGACAGGTATAAATGGGCTTTTAGCACAGTAGTGTATATAGAAGATATATTTAATTGCTTTTATTTTTGTTGAGGAGAAATTTCTTGCGAATAAATATTAAAAATATGAGGTGTTGATGATTCTTCCTCCCACAAATTTCATGATGCAGCAGGTTATTCTAATGAAAAGGATATCATTTCTGCAATGCCTTTATAAAGCAGTAATATTTCAAATATCTCATAAAGGAAAATTGGCTGTTGAAATTGTTATTGTATTGTAAGAGTGTTAACAGATTTTATTGTTTGGAAAATATTCATTCATTAATAAAATATATTTTATTGTTGAATTTTTAAAAAGAAAGTGTTAAAATTTTAATATTTAATTAGAGGGGAATAAAAATTATCTTTGCTGGAAAAATTTCACATATATTTATTTGAATGTTTCACAATCAAGACAATAATACTATAATTACAAACATACATGTTTGCTATAGATTCATTACGTTATTTGTTTTATTTTGTTTTGACATGTTTTTATGAGTTAGCTATTGGAATAATAATGTTTATTACTAGATAACGGAATTACACAGGAAAATTAAAAATTATTAAATGTTTTATCGTGTTCAACTTAAGGGATTTTCCTATAATTTATTCAAATATTATGTTTGATTATGCATCAATCAAATTTTTATTATCTTAAATATTTTCGGCAAAAACCCATTTTTACAAAATTGATGAAAGATACTTCATTCCTTTAGTTCTTATCAATTAATAAATTTTCTTATAATTTTGTTTGCCCTGAATACGGATTTCTTTGCTATTATTTCTTTCAAAAATTAAACGAATTTAGTAATAATAGATTCAGAAAACTAATAATCTTTAATACATACATACATACATACGCACACACACAAATATATATATATATATATATATATATATATATATATATATATATATA
>JAPDSC010147039.1:56222-70455 GCA_026290005.1 Latrodectus geometricus | reverse complement strand
ATATATATATATATATATATATATATATATATATATATATATATATAGTGGAGCATGAACGATCTTTTTCTTGGGAGAGAAGAGAATAAAATACCTACATTAAGTGGAAACCTTAAAAATATTCGTATTCGGCCAAATCATTTCCTAACAATCATCTGTATCGATTCATATCAATAAATAAGCAATTATATTCATTGATAAAAATATTAAAAAATCTTAAAATCACTATATTTTAGAAATACTATAGACATAAAATTTATAAATTAATCCTCATCTGAAGCCCGATATTTTATTTTGATGTTTACTTCGTATCATGAGTATGATAGAATAAATGAAACAAGTAATTTAACTTAGTATTTACTTAATGTTGTACGTATCAATATTTTTGATATGTTTCCGAGGAGATTTTATGCAGGGTATCACATTCTATTAGTTTCAAACAATCAACTTCAATAAAAAAATATGTATACGCTTTAAAGTTAACTATTGAAAAATCACAAGTACTAAATATTTTTTTTTGTGACTTATTTAAAATTTCATCATTTGGTATACGTTAGTAAAAACTGGCAGAGAAATTATTGAGTAAAGCTAAACAATATTCATCCTAACTTTTTGTTAGTTTTATTTGAGCTCATAATGAATATAAATTTTGATACCATTTCAAAACTTTAAAAGCATGATACCAATGATTAAATATTTTTATCAGAAATTAAGTTTTGATAAATGAAATGCAGAATTTAAGTATATAATGTAGAAATTGTAACATTATACAGTTTATTTATGTAAGCACAAGTATAAGCTTATTTTTAATTTAAATCAACTTGTTAGATTTATTTGAAATTATACTGCTAATAAGGATATAATGGAAAATGATTTGAAGTAATTTTAATTTTCTTGCAATATAATTTCAATCTGTTAACGAGAAGTTTAACAGGTGGATTAATATTTTTAATTATGTTAATGGAGGATTAAAATAAATGTTCTATATATAAATAAAAAATTAAAATTTAATTATCTTCGGATGATAAATAATGAGTTTTTGAAACTAACGCTTAAGAAGCACGTGAATTAATCTTTAATTATTAATAGATAAGCAATTTTATTTTTTAGTATATTTCACATTATATTTTCATCTCTTTATAAGGCTTATCTCAGTAAAGAAAACTGCTATTCTAGTATTCAGAAGAATATCTTGAATGATCAATTTATATTATGCAAAATTTTTTGCGTAATACATTTTTTCTAATAATTCACTTGTTTACCATAAATTATAAATTTATATTATGTAAACAAGTGAATGAAAATTCTATGTTAGATTAAACAAAAGGTTAGGTTAAAAAGAACATAGGGATACAAAAATAATTTTTGTAACTTGAGCAACATAAGTAAACATATTTTGCACTACTGAAACTTTGTAATACATTCTGTAAATAAAAACTCCTCAGCAGTATGTATGCGATCAGCTACTATAATTTTGCGAAATGTTTCAATAATAATTGAAATCGGGTGTATTTCAACATTAAACTTCAGTTAAGCAATGTTATAAAACATTTAACGTATGCCAAAAAGTTGACATGTCTTTTTCTGCAAATAAAATATTTATGCTTCGAATTTTATTCCAACAATTTATGAAATTCTTAAAATAGCTATAGTCGTAGAACTGTATTTAATGTAACGTATTTTTGAAAAGGAAGCTGAATATTTTGCAATACTAAATATTTTCGGTCCTGGGGTAAACTTGTTGTGTAAAACCGCACTCGCGTATGTAGAAGATTGTGCTTTCAATACCTTGCTCAATCAAGCGGGACATAAATGATAAGGATCAGAAGCCTATGCATGGTTGAAATTTTGTAAGATCTAATATAATTATTTAGTGAGAAAGTTTGGAAACTGGTTGAGCTATCTAATATCATTAATTGATAACCATTTCAGTGCTATCTTTGTAAACATATTGTGAAGAAAATTATTAAATTGTTATTTGTGTTTAGCTACTTTAGTCATCAGAAACTGGTAGCCAGAAGTGAATGCTGTAAATCAAAAAATATAATTTCATGATAAATAACAGAGCACATTCCAGAT
This sequence comes from Latrodectus geometricus, assembly GCA_026290005.1. NCBI lineage: Eukaryota > Metazoa > Arthropoda > Arachnida > Araneae > Theridiidae > Latrodectus > Latrodectus geometricus. The sequence goes on along the minus strand of JAPDSC010147039.1, from coordinate 68,376 downwards.
GCTCAGCATTAGCACATTATTGTTCTTTATAAAATATTAATTATATTTATAGTTTCTTTTTATAAATTCCCTTAAATTCTTTATTTTTACTTATAATGAAACAAAATCATTTTATTTTATTCATCTAATTTATTCATCTTCATTTAAAATCACAGATATTTTCGGATCTTACAGAATATTTCGTATTTGGTCTAATTTTCTTTACAAGTATAAAAATCACATAATTATTTTGTCATGGGAGTGGTTCAAGTTACTTTTTGTAATAAAATATGGTCATATTTTGTAAATAATCTTAATATATATATATATATATACACGTGTGTGTGTTATTGTTGACTATAATTAGATCATCGGTTCTCGAAGTATCGTTGTTTCTTCTTTCTTTAAATAATACCATAATTCCGATTTTCTTGCTTTGCACTTTATAGAGCATACTGTACTTAGATTTAACTATACCATGGCCTTAAGGTAGAAATGCCATTGGCAACAGCGTGTAGATGAATGTTTGGTGACGGTTAATCTGCATAATTACAACTAACTAGGCGCGATGCAATGCATCCGCCACCATATTAAACATTATTGTATTAAACCATCGAAACTTGTGTATCATACTAAGTCATGACCTTTTATTATTGATATGAAACTGTAAGATTAATGATAATATATACATACATAAATCTATAGATTTAAAGGTACATAAAATATAGCTCCTCATAATGATGAATTGAACAATTTCTCTGAATGTCGAATTAATACATTTCTAATTATAAATATTTTACAACGAGCTGATCCTAATTCATAAAGTTAAACCTTTAATTTGTCCATAAAAAGAATAAAAAGTATTAAAAATTATAAATGAGTTACGTATTACAATTTGACTATTTTTCGTCTCATTATTAGATATTTTCTTTAAAACATGTAATTATTCTTCATTTTCAGGGGCTTTAAGAACAAAACAGTGGTTTAGAGAAAGATTTAAACTCAATTAGAAAAGGGGAAATTAACTCCATGTCTTACACATAAAACAAAGCTAAGTCACAGACTTAAGAAAGAAAGAAAGTTACTAAAAACCCTGTACAGTCTTTCTTATCAAGAATCAATTTAAATCGATTGATGGAAAGAGCCTTTAACGATTTGACAAATAAATGCTATTGGTTTAAATTGTCTTTTTTTTTTTGAAAATAGGTTTAAAATGTTCACTTTTAAATGAGTATTTTTAGAAAAGATGTTTTGAAATATAAAAAAAGTTTAACTCAAAATATTATATATCTTTAAAATACTGTATAACTTGTAAGCCAAAATTTTTAGAATATATTTCTACTCATATTTGTAGTTTTTATACGTATGGAAACGGTATGTTTCCGAATTTGAATTCAATATCTAGACATTCTATTCCTCAGATATGAATACGATGCGGAAAGGTACAGAATCTTTGGGAATATGATATGGTTCTGTGTATTGAAAAGAATTTATCCAAATTCAATTCGATGGAATGTCAATGGAAAGATGCTGCGCATATTTTTTAAAGTTACAGACTTTATACACAATATTTACATTTCTTATATGAAAAGATCTTCCTTTCAAATGTAAATATAAACATTAGAGAAGAAATGAAAAAGGAAGTTTTCAAGAGAATGATTAAGGATTTTTCTGCTCGCTGACAGTAATAACTTTGATTTATATTGAAAAACTAAATATATAAACTTTGTTTACTAAAGGGTTCTCATTACTAGAATTTCAAAAAATGCCATTTATACATGGATTATTAATTGAAATTTAGGGCTGGAATTTTTCTTGAGTAACAAACAGCAATTTTCCTTAATTTATTCAATAGTAAAGTATATCCCATATCTTGACAAATATGGAAAGTTATTTATTACGTTTTGTATAAAAGTAAACATTTTACTACTAATAAGAACAAATAACTTAAATTGAATTTCAAATTGAAGAAGGTTTTACATTCTAAACACATAATATAACATCATATTTTCTCTTTTAACAGTTAAACGCTTCATAAAATCCTCATTTTATGATATACTCATCAAATTAATAAAATTTCTTAAAAGTATATTTAATAATTTGTTGGGATTCAAGTACGTTGCAATTAATTATAATTTCATTATAAGCAACTCCTGATTGTCTTTGAATTCTAAAATCAGTTATTCAGTTCCAAAAATTTCTCTTCCTATTTATATGATCAAAATTACTGAACCCATTTGTTTGATTTGATCGACTTATTTGTTTGATCAAAATTACTGAACCATCATTAACATTACGTTAAAGTAAATAGATTTCTTATTTCCTTGAAGCAAAACCTTTGAAAACTTTTCATATCCAAGCAATATTTCTTAAAGAAATATTAACTTTTGAATTCAAGTGTATATTTGCTTCCATTAATTTATGACTCCATATTATATGTTACTGTCAAATATTATCAGAAGCATTTTCTAACTGATATTCTCATGAAATGACCATTTATTTAGGTTTTTATTAAGTTAAAACATTTTTTAATTTTACCAACAATGGAAGATTTTTCCAACTATGGAGTTTCCAAATATTAAAACAGCTTAAAAATGATTTATTGATAATTTTTAGTTTAAAAGAAAATAAAATAAATATCATTCAAATTTGCTTTTAATTTGCCAGTGAAATTTTGTTTCTGACATTTGCATACCCATGAACTTTTTACTGAATTGCATATTTAGTGTACCGATAAAAAGAACACCTCTTTTCTACAATTTCATAGCTATATTTCTATATATATATATATATATATATATATATATATACATATGTAGAGTAGTAGATTCAGTACGATGAAAATGTAAATACTTATTTCCTACAAATGATCTTTAGTAGTTTCTTCTTACATTTTAATAAAAGATAAAATTAAATACTTATAATATATGAAATTAATGTAGGCACAAAATTTGCCCTACATTATTAAATTTGAATCATAAATAACAGATATTGTTAATAATGGAGATAAAGTGATTAAGTATATCTTTATAATTAATAAGAAAAAATGTCTAATTAAAACAGAAAAAAAAAATTGTCCTCAATATTTCAAAACATTAACAATGAAAATTATAAAATAAAATCATACCAATAAGAAATCAAATTTACTGCCTGATGTAACTTTGACTTTGTATTAGAATATATCTAGTCAAAAACAAATGTCCCTTTTTTATGCTAAAGAGTTAGAAATAGGACAACGACTTTCTAATCAAGAATTAAAAATAATGCGATGTTTGTTCTAAACTCGTGCTCGATGAACCTTCGTTAAACTCTTGGTACTTCTCAAAATTTGCTGGTGCTCATTAGCTTCATTCATAATGTACTACTGTAATAGAGTCGAAAAAGCAAAGAAATCGTGAGACGGCAATTATTTTGTTCCGACTTGACATCCAAAGTCTCCAAATACAAAACCATCTGGCAAAAGTTCAAATATGAAAGTTTCTTGTCTTTACCGGAGTACCCTGGCGAAAGCATTGTTTCATATTTTTGCAATCTCCCCATCATTTTTTGAAAAGAAAAGAATATTTTTCTAACTTTTATCGCCGTATCCGATGAAAAGTTCTTTTTTATGTAAGTTACAAATACATTTTAACTTTTATTTTACAGAGCACGTATTTTTTGTTTTACGACGTCACTGAGAGAGAGAAAAGGCTAATATTGATTTTGATTAACGTTTTGTCATATTACTCTTTTTGAACACTTTTTTTCTTGTTTCAATTTTGCTTTATAATTAGCTTCAGCAATTTTTTTCCATTTTGACAGTGGATATAGATTTCAGGATATAGAAACAAAATAAAGGTTTGAAACACTTTGAATATTTCAACTTTTTCATAAAAATAAGTTAATAACTAGCTGTAAGAAGTAAAATCTAATTAAAATCACAAAGTATTTAACATTGAATAACTTTAATGTATAAAATAAGCATAAATTGACTGGAAATATTTAAAAAATATGCAAAAATATGTGCGTCTAATTCATGAAAATTACAAAATCTACTAGAGGACGTCAATAAGAATTTTAATCTTCATCGTTTCTTTGTAAAAACATTTATACATTTTGTTTCAGAATTATTTTTTCATGAATAGAGCTGCTTAATCTAGTATAATTGAATAAAATACTAATAACATAAAAATTGAAATCAAAATTATAGTTTATTTTAGTTTTATAAGAAAAAAAAATTTAAATTATATATTAATAAATACTAAGTTAAAGAGAAGATTATTTAGTTTCACAACTTTAACTTTAAGAAACACTGTATTTCTGAATTCTCGTTTGTAAAATTAAATTGATTTTTATAAGTTACCTGTTAATAGAAGATTTCACTCATTGAAGTTAAATTGTCAGAATAATTTAAATTATGGGTAAATAATTTATTATTTGATGATAATATGCCTTTTAATAAATTATTGATGCATTATGTGCTAAAATGTATTAAGGGTTGAGAAAAAATGTCTTCATCAGTTTAAGATCAGTATTTCAGAATTTAATTACCTTTTTTTAAAATACATCATATAAAATGCTATGAAAAATCTCTAATCGTATTATGAATTCAAAAGTGTTAGCTCAAATAAAGTATTTTCAAAGATTATAATTTCAAATTTTCGCTAAATATGAACAACAAATTTAATAGCTGATTTTATCATTAATATACATGTTTGATATTTACGTATTCAACAATTTACATCATATTCCATATGTTTATATATGATTTTACGAATAAATGTGTGAAATATCTATATTTTTCCAAAACTTTTAAGTACAATGTACGTAACATTTTACAATGGAAAATTTAAACTTTTGATCTCATGTAAATATTTAATGTTTTAATAGTGAACCAGAATATTTATACTGTGCTTTCGAACCCTGAAGAAGATAAAAATTGTGAAAATCTTGAGAACATGCGCACACATAGCTACTTTTAAGGACATGCTACTTTTTCTCATTTGAAAAGTATTTTTATGTTACTGTAACATTATAAGCATATAAAAGCATTATAATATATACCGTTAAAAGTATGCTAGTTTCTGCATATTTTTTAAATTTTATGTAAAACGATATCTTATATTTGAAATTGAATATTTCCCTTTCCACAGATATATTTATCTTTTACAAACTGTAATCATTCTCCTAATCGTTAACATTTGCAAATCAAAAGCAGTTAAATAATAATCAGTCAAAAGAAGAAATATATCGTATAAAATTTTCCCATCATGGTTACCATCTGGCAAGTATAAAATACCTACTCAGGAAACTTGACTCTTTAGAATGAAGTGAAACCGGAAGCTCTCTCTCTGGTAGAAAAAATGAAACTTCCAACTGAACGTTTACTCTAGGGGAATAAGTGGAAATTCCTTTCTTAGGCGATAGGGTGAAACTTCAGAGAAATGGAACTTTTTTGTATGCATACTTCTCTAAAAGTATCGGAAAGGAAAATTTAACCTTTTGTGGAACTGGGCTACTTCTTCGGAAATTTAAGAAAATTGTTTTCTGCCGTTTAATCCATTTTAAGGTGTTGGTGGATACGAGTGTTTGCACACAATTTTCTGTTTTAACACTTGTAAAAGAGTTTTAGTGAAATGTATGAAATTTATTACAAGCATATTATTACAGAAATAGAGCAATTACAAAAAAAGTGAACTATTAAAATAAGAGGCAAGAGACATTTGCAAACAGTCAAACACTTTCTAGAAATATCTAAATAGTCTTTACCATGACATAAATAGATGACCTTTTTAAACAAAAGCTTTTGATTACCATTTCAATTAATAAATTACAATTTCATTTTACAATAAATAACAATTTAAAGCTGAATTTTATATTTTTTAATCAGATTTTATAAATAATAACAAGAAGAAATTTGTATACAACCTTAGAAATTATTCTTATTAAATGTATACATGTAAAAAGAAAAGTGAAAGTCAATCATGGAATATTACTTTATTAATTGGTCAGTGCTACTTTTTTTGAAGTAAATATTAAATTAACAATAATTTTTAAATTTTATTTTAATGATTTTATTATGTATTAGTTATAAAACATAATAAAATCATTAAAATATATTTAATTAAAATATATTATATTTATTAATTCCTTTTGGTACCTTAATGTTAACAAGAATGTTATGAGATTAAAATCCTAATATTCAATAATCTCAAATGAGATAGAGCAGTAATTACAGCAAAATCTATATAATATGGTCACTTAACTTTAAAAAATTCACAATAAACAAAAAAACAGAATTATTCATAAACATAATAAATGACATTTCATGCATAAATTACTTTTTATTATTTGAAAGTACATATTTTTATCATTTCATTGTGAAATGAAAATAAACACATAGCTCAAAATTTATAAAATGCATCAAATTCATGAATTAACTATTTTTAATATTTTTATCACTCAAAAAATACTTTCCTAATATTTTCAATTACATTATATGAAGCACAGCATTATTACTAAATATAATGGGACATTTTTGCATTAAATGCAAAATTTTCTCAGAATTCTATATTTAAATATCTGTGGAATTTGAACGAAAAAAGCTTAGACATAGTTATCATAATATGGACGTTGTTTAAACTGGTTTAAAAATTTAGCGCGTACAAACAAAATCTTGTAAATCTTTTTTTGTAGTATTAAATAATATAGTATTTTTACTTTACTTTCTAAACAAAATTTTCATATCAACTATTTATTTTTTCTAGTATTTGCTAAGCACTCTTTTGGAACAGAAACTCCTTAACACTTTACGTTGTAAACAGGTCACTTGCTTAGAAACAATTGAAATTTCTTGACATTTATAATTATAATTTTTATTTAAAAACATTATTCAATAGTTCTTCTTTTGTAACTGAAAAAAAAATTCAACTAATTTTCATTAAATAAAGAAATGAATTTTCTTTTTTAACTGCAATAAAATTTATAAAATTTTAATCTGCGTTCTTTTGTCTTAAAATATTCTTTCTTTTTGGAAAAAAAAAGTCTTCCAGTAGTTCAGAAGAAACTGCTCAGCATAAAATGGTTCTGAACTCTTTATTTCGAGTGTTTTATTCAATTAGCTCTTATACGATTGCTGTTCTCACAAAAAATTAAGCTTCAATTTTCAGAAACAATTTTTTTGGTTCTCAACGTATTATTCTGGGCTAATTCAAAGTGAATATGCTTTCGTTTCATTTCCCAATGTCTTTTTTTTATGCTTCGCATTTAAAAACAGCAGACTGGATATCGTTCAAAAACAGAAAAATTATTATTTTTCTTACATTTAGAAAAATCTCTTAAAGATAAAAAAATTCAGACCTTCAAAACTTCAGAGCGATAAGAATTGTTTACTTAAGAAATAAGAGATCAGAATCAAAACGAGACCATTTAAATAAAGAATAAACTTAGTAATATAACTTTTTTTATTTTGTAGAAAAATTACAAGAGAGCTATACATATATATATATATATATATATATAGTCAGAGATATTTGATGCTTTTCAATTTATTTTTAAATTTTCATTTAATCCTCACTTAAGAAGTAGATATTTTCTAATTATTAGGACTAGGCAAAAGTAATATGCCAAAAAAAATTCAGTGTATCAAACGTATGCTCTATGACATACATAGATATTAATTTAAGTTACTTCAAATAACCATGAATGTATTGAAAACCATGAGTTAAATTATTATATAGAAATTAAAATTAATCAAATATAATAATAATGGTATAATATCTAAATGTCAACAGTTTAAAGGATTTTTGGCTTCCACAGATAAATATTAATAAAGCTTTTATATTTCGTCCTATTTTTAAGTTACATTTACAAGCAATTGAAAAAACTAACTTATGCTTACATTTTGAATAGCATTAAAATACAGCTAATTTCATTAGTTAATTATATTTCAAAAACTTAACTACAAAGATATACTAAGATTTTCATTTAAAAGAAATTTACTGTTTATTATCCATAATTTTTAAATGAAAGTGTTCCAAGTTTCATTATAAACTTACTTATAGCACAATTTACACTATTCATTTGCAAATAAGTATATTCTCTTTTCAAGATAGATTATTTATTTTGAATTTTATCTTATATGATACAAATATATCTCAGAAAACTTAATATAATCATCATTATTTGGTAAATATGATATTCTAAATACATTAATATTTCAAAAATACGTATTCATGTTTTTCCTCTTACTTTCATTTTATTACCATACATAATACTATTAAAAATAAAAGAGCAGTATTAGGGTTAAAATCTCGTGCAGTAAAGATTGAAGTCTAGTTTAGTTGTTTTATTTACTTCATTTTATTTAATAAATTATTATATATATAAAGATATTTATAAAAGGTATTAAAATATTACTCATCAAAAAATAAACGTAATAATATGTAAACATAGTTTTGATTTATTATACAGATAGTAATAATTTTAATCCATATTATGTTATAAAATATGTTGAAAACCTCTACCAATAGAGAACTATTTTTGTATATGATCAGTTCTTTAGATATTTAGAGTTCCAGCTCCAGTTTTCAAGCTTCTTTTACTGGCACGGATTAGGTAAGATCATAAGAAGAAATCAATACTTCAAAAGAAAAATTAAAAATTCTTTGAAAGTAAGTTTCGGAATTCTTTCTACTATCGATGCAGACAGAAGTTTGAATTGTGTGAGAAATTGCAAAAAATGATTATGATAAGTTCCTGAACGACAGATCGGAAAAGGATATCTTTCAGGTCGGTTGCATAGAACCAATCTGTCATTACTCTGGGGAAAAGTGAAATGTGATCATTTTCAAACTTGCAAAAAAAAAAAAAAAAAAAAAAAAACTTTTATTCTTCCTACGGAATTCGTTTCTTTCTTTCTCAGAACGGGGCTTTATTTTTTGCGCATAAATATCGCGGAATATTTAAAAGTTTTACTCGTTTCTAGTTTCTTAACGGTTTTTGAACTGAATCTTCATTCAATTTTCGCTGCTTTATTTATGTAAAAAGGAATAGTTTTTTTTATGATATTTTCAATGAAAGTAAAATTAGTCGAAGATTTTTCTCTTGATAGATTTTTAAAATAAAATGTAAGTTTATTGTTATTTAATTTAGGGAAATTGGGCCATGTTTTGTATCCAAAAAAATATTTATTATTGGAAATGACGGCTATTTTTTTATTTAAAATCATATAATCCTGGAAGTACCAAGAATTTTGATTGGTTATTCTCATTTGTAAAATAATGATAAAAGTTATTGTTTTAGCCAAAACTGTGGATATAACCTTTTATCAGTTAATAAAAAAGAATTGTGTTTTATTTTCCATTGATATATAACAAAATTTTTTATGACAACCAAAATCTAGGAGTGATATTATTCTTGGTTTATGGTTTAAGTCAGTTTATCCTAACTAGTGTGTTGCAATACATAATACACATTCTAGTTAGGATTAACTGACTTAAAACATTTTAAGATTTTACAAGAATACCAAAGGTTTCCTATTCTCGTACTTCTTGTAAAAAGTTAATTTATTATACATATTCATTTGATTGATTTACTTAAAATGAAGGTATAAGAATTCTAGATAAATTAACAAAAGTCTTCATTTGTGAAAGCTGAGTTATTTGAAAACATCTTCATTTACTTATAAAAAAGAAAAACTGTTCAACAATTATGGATTTTTTTCTATCTTCCTCTTTATCGGCAGCTCACAGAATGTAAAAGGAATTAGTATAAATAATTTAACAAATATTTACACTAAATTTCTTAAATTAAATTTCAGCGTATTCAGCAAATAATAAGTAAAGCAATATTATTTATTGAAATTACTGTTGCTGAATGACTGAAATAATATGAATATATGCTTATGCAAACTATGCAGGAAAAATTAAAAACACAAAAGAATTATGTATATAATGATATAAAATAATTACATACGATAATATGTAACATTATCAATAAAATTATTAAAAAACTATATGTATTCAATTTTAGATATTTTCTCTTTGAATTTGACAAAAAGATTCATTTTATTTATTCGTGATATAATATCTAGCAAGTGCAAATATTTTTAAAAAAATGAATTGAATTCTTGATATAGGATTTACTGACTACACCATGTTTTAATTGTTACCATTGTCTGCTCATATTTCTGTTAAATGTGAATTTTGAGTAAGATAATAGAAATCTGACAAAATTCTTCCCATGATTCTCTTCGCTTTTAGTTTGTGACATTTTTCTTAAGATTCTTATATAGAATAGAGTAAAAAAAGTACAACGAAAACATTTATACATACTGATATTCTCTCATCTACATAAATGCTTTGTTAGATCTATTATTATTTTTATTGTAAATATTTAAAATATTTATGAATTATTTTTATTTATTATTTTTCGATGAGAAATATTTTTACTAATTATATTTTTAAGTTAATCTCATCGAAAACACAAGTTTAAACTCACGAGATGAAGGATAGTTCATATAGATATAAAATAAATAGTTTATACATTTATTTATATATTTGAATTTAATAGCATAATAAGTAAAATGTATTGGTAAAAGAAATTTGACAAGATAAAGATTTTATTTTAAAAAATGCTTTTCCTTAAGCAGTTTTTGTGGCGCGATTTGTTACCATTCAATAAAAAACCAACCACTCAATTTTTTTCAAGAAACAGTACCATTACATCTGAAATTGCATAGTTGAATAAGATTGACTTTAACAAAATTATACTCGTAACTTACATTCAAAATTAAATTTACAAAAAATTTTGTATTTTTTTCAAAATTCTTCACATCAGTTTCATTTATAAATGATTAGTCTCATAGTTCTAGTAAAAATATTCAAGCAATTTGTAAAAAGGTAAAACTATAGGGTGCCCTTTGGCGAACTAGGCGATTTCTTTTGGCCCCATTCCTGTTCGCACCGATTGCAGCGCTAACAGGTATGAATGAACATTAAAAAATATAGCAACGTCCATTGCATTTTCAAAATTATTCTAAAAACGACAAACCAATCAGAGCCTCGACTGGATATAAACCAATCAGAACACGATTCGGTTTTGCCCAGTTTGGCAATCAATCGTGATCAAATCTTGGCGAGAATCAAAGAGGCACCCTAAAGTATAGTCTAACCTGTAAAAATATATATATATATATATTGTTAACATGTTCATTTAAAAAGAAATGCTTTAAATTTTCAAGACTATTTTTCCCCCGTAAAACAGGGGATTTTTTTTTCTTTATATTGTAATCATCAAGTTTTTTGATTTTTCCTACATTATAAAATTGAATATACAAGTACACACATACAGATACAGACACATTGTACTAAATGGAATACTTGATATAAAAATTAATATTAATATTAAATTAATAATATAATATTTATAATAAATATAAAGAAATGTCTTCATTGCTTAGATTTTGAAAAAGAAAATTTCTTATAACATGTTTTAAGTGTTTATCATATTTATAAAATATTTGAAAGAGACTGATACCCTACACTTCTACACACCACAAATAAAATTTTAATTTACATGGATTATCAACTGAAAGAGTGTGTGTACTTTTTTAATTTTAAATTTTACTGAAAATTATGTTTTTGGTATGCATACGAAATGTTTGTGACAGTAAAATTTCAAAATTTATAAATATATAACAAAAATATAAGCGAAAAGACAAATTATCAACACAATCTCATCAGAATTTGTTTTTTTTTTTTTTTTTTTTTTGCTATCTCTGAGCCATTGTAATAGATGAGAATTTAATAGTATGCGGGTAGATTTTCATATTCTTATAAAAAAGCACCTTTTGAAAATTTCTTTCAGAGCAGCAAATGTTTTCTGTTTGTGTGAATTCCATTCAGCCACTAAATCATCATGTTTTTTAATTGGAATTTTTGTTTTGAAAAGCCAGGACGTTACAGAAGGCCTCAACAGGAGTTGATAATGAACTTGTCTCCCGCAGCTGTGACTCCCCAGAGTTCTGATGGAAGCAAAAGACCCATAAGATTCTAAGTGTTAGACTGCTTTTCGCAGAATATTTAGAACATTTCTCAGGAGAAAAATTAACAGGTGCCACTGACAAAGATTTCCAAAAATAGTTCTTTTAAGCACATGAATAAATTTTACCACATTGAAAGGAATAGCAATATTA
>JAPDSC010147039.1:27242-47531 GCA_026290005.1 Latrodectus geometricus | reverse complement strand
ATTAATAAGAGTAGATATCAGTTAAATTATATAATAAAAATATGTAACTAAACAATTAATTTATATGCATTAGGTATTTAACTAATTTTCAAAACTAAAACATGTTAACAATTATATTATTTAATAAATCAGCCACTAATAGATTTCACTACCCAAATGTATTTTCTATATAGAAAAAGCCTGTTTAATAAAACAGGCTTTTTCTATCCACATCCAATCTTTATGGTAACCCACTTTTGGTTTTGGAGTTTTTTAGGGTGAAGTAATTCATGGCCTTGATATAGTTCTGCTAAATTTAAGGATGTTCATCATCATCATTTTTTTATACTGCTTTCTTCAAAATCAAATTACAATAAGTAATTGAAATTTATGTATTATGAGAATGAGTTTTTAATGTCATAAATGAAATAAAAGACAGGAAAAACTGAGTAAAATTACTCATTAATTTTAAATCTTTTATTTAGAATAGCATTTTTCTAAAGATGTGATCTTTATGCATGAAATGCATATCCGATATAGCATCAGAAATTCTGAAACGAAATTTTTGATAAGGTATCTTGTATAAAACTTCACCGAAGATTTAATTTAAAAATAAAATTAAGTGAATGTCGTGACTATCATTTAAAAATGTAACAAACAAAATATATTTCATGGAGATAAAACGTAAATGAAATGTGCATTTCAGTTTTCATAAAAAACAACATTTGCAATTGAAATATAAGCAAATTAAGTGAAAGATTAAAATTTTATACCCACGAGATTAACCTTTCCCATTTAATATTATTGAAATAAATAACATTTTGAGAAATAATCCTTTTTATATTATTCAATTATTAAATTATTTCATCCAACTCCAGTTTAAAACACTGAAATAATTTTAGAATCTATGCATTCAGTCTTTCCATAATAATAATTACTACTAATGGAAATGACAGGATTTTATCTCTATTATAAATAAAATACAAAGAAACTTCAATAATCTGAAGATGTAAAAGAATTTATTTTAAATTTCTGAAGAAGAGTTATTCACTGAATTTTGAAATATCTGTTCAATCCAATTTTTAAACATTCATAAATTTCTTAGCAATTTGCTTACAAATATTAAAGGAGTAAGTTAATTGATTTTTACATTTCTGACGCTGATTTATTTTCTAAAATACTTTAATGGGAATTTATTATAAAATAATTTTAGGAAAAAAATGTTATTCTAATAATAAAGTATTAGTGAAGATTCTTGAAAGTTTCTAATATTATGTTTTATAAATTTAAGGTAAGTAATTTTTATATTTTCATTTAACTGAAATGAAATAATTATTTTTCAATACATTACTCTTGCTTCGGAATTTTTCAAATGATAGTATATCATCCCTATAAGTAATTGTATAATTTAAAAAATTCATGGACGTGCGAATTGTTTTAGATCATTTTATTTTAGAAGTTTTTATCGTGAGCTATAAGATTTAATTATGCATTCACTGTATAAAAATCATTAAAACTTTTAATATATAAATTTTTATTTTTTAAAATTTCATTATTTTTAATGAAAGCATATTGAATAATCAATTAACAAATTTTAATTATTATATTTGCAAATTTTATTTAATTGGCTATTTATGCAATTTTTTTCAACTCTTTCAAGTTTTGCCATTTCAGCGTAAGAATAAAATGTATGTGTCAAAAATTTTTCATTTAAGAATTTATTTCTTAAGTAAAAAAAAAATGTTAACATGATTCTAAAAAAAAAATCAGCATTCTACTGTATAATTTAGGATAGGACTTATTTTTCTATCTTTCTACAATACATAACCGTGATAGTTTCAAATATAATCTATATATTACATTAAGTGGCACTAAAATTCAACAGTTTTATTGAACAACATAGAAAAGAAAAAGTTGCTTAACTGCAAGCTTTATGAGTGATTGATTTATTACACTAATGTTTCTCTCTATGAACAGAAATCATATTTGAGCTGCAAGAAAATCCCATTTTATATAAAACTGAACTTACTTTTACTTAGATTTTATTCAAGCATATAGCCCCTTGTTTCATATGCAAATATAAAATGAAATATTTGCCAATATTTAAACTGGAAGTATATACTCTAACAGATGAATTTCATATTCGATTTATATTACATAATTTCTTAAATTTAGAATTAATCTGCTTGAATAATCATGCTTTATGATTTACAATATTATTAGAATTTAAAGTATGAATTATACATTTTATTAGAATTTATAGTATGATATTATATTAATATTTTTCATTCATATTTTGTCAAACTTAAACGTAATATTATTGTAGTCGTCTGTACTTTTATTTCTGAATTTGATGTTATAAAAAATTTCGAGAAACAAAGTTTAAAATAAAATAAAGAAAAGAGGAGTTATTTGTTCCATAATAATACATTTTACAAACGAAATGCCACCAAAAAGCTCTTTTGAAGCATTTATTTAATAATATTAAAAATGATGGAATTTTGTCTCATGTATATATGATTTAACAAAATTAAGCAATTGAATTTTCAAATATATAACTAGATAGTTTTTCAAACTCCTTAAACTTGTTGAAGCACCATACTACATTTTGATGAAAATGTAATTAAAATATTAATTAAATAGTTTACTTTTTTATTTGGATTTATTACATTTTAAATCAGTAATAACATGGATTAAAGAATTTATATATTAAAAAAAAATTTTTAATCAATCAGTTGTGTTAAAATTAATCTTAAGAGATTTTGAGTCTCATAGTTTTCTATGCTTAATGAACCTGAAAAGAAATTTAAAATATTTTTATGTAGATTTTAAGACCAAGTTTTTAAATAAATAAAAATAGTTTGTATTTTTTCCAACAGATGACGCTCAATCTGAATGAAAATGAGAAATAACAGCTCAGTAAAAATTACATATTATTTTCTTAAGTATTTGCGTATTCTATAAGCATATCTTGTTGGCTTACAATATGATAACAGTGTATTACTATTTATTGTCGTACGCAAAGAAGTTTCAATAGGAATGAGGCAGAATTTATTTCCGATTATTACCACGTCTTTAATAAATGGTTCCTGAAAAATGTTGTTTTTGAGAAAACCCCTCAAACAGAAGACCTTAAGGTACAGATATGGTGGTCTTGCTGGATAGTCAAGTAAAATGTTTCGTGATGCATGTTCTTCTGGGAAATTGGCTTACATTAGACTCCTTACCCATCTTGCATTATCACTATAGTCACCTCTATGATTTAACGCACTGACCACGAGTTTCTTCTCGAATCTACTCCACCAGGATGTTAGTGACTGCATATCTTCAAAATGATTCATTGTGACTTCAATAAAGTAATGGAAATCCAAAATTAAATTTACAACTTTTCTTGCGTTACAGAAAAAGTGGAGGCTGTTGTTGCATGGTAAAAAGATTGATGCAATCTCATATTTAACAATTTTGTGTGTTCATTGGCTCTCTTAGTGAAAATGAGCCTCGTCTGTCCAAAAGATGTGTATTGGGCTGTACTCACTCGTTTACATAGTCACAAAAAATGCAATCCAAAATCAAAACGTGCAAAATGATCTGGTGATTTAACTTGTTTCAAGAAATACAATTTGTGAAGACTCAACTTCCCAATATGGGCCTGAAGTCACGAAAATCCATGCAATATATTTTACTATTGGGCAGCCACAAATTGTAACATTCGAAGAGCTTGCTGATGTTTCAGTAATTACTATAACAAATTCCTTTACAGTCACTGTCTTTTTTCAAATGCCACATGCAAAGAACCAGTTTTTCCAAACTTAAATATCATGACTTTAATTGATTTGAAAAGATGTTTTTTCCTATTTAAGTTTTTTATTCGCTGATTAGCATACAATTTTATAAAATTATGACTTTCATTCTCTTAAAAGAGTTCATTGATCAATGCACGTTCTTTGAAGTTCAGTGGTTTATTGATTTTATTTTACGACAAATGCTTCCTTCAAACCGTACTTATAGTTTTTATGACAAAATTATATGAGGTACTTATAGGCAAATGCTTTTATCGGTACAGTGCCATCAATAGACAAAATTTTATTTATTTGCTTAGGGAAATCTTGGCAACATATGATCTAAATAACATATGTTTGAAGCTTCATTCAGATGCATAAAATAGAACCGGAACTATAAGCCTCTGAATTTAATTTTAACCACATTATACCTTGCATTTGAATGCATTTGAATTAGGTATTTTTGTTAGAGTTGATAAAAAGTACCTATTATATCTATAGTGTCTTGAATAACATCTTTTAAAATTTAAAAGTATTCATTCAAACACTATAAAATTGATTTGCAAAGTTTCTCCAAATATTCAGTGATACATTCATAGAGTTACCCAGTATTAAGTACTGATTGTTTCCTTTATTGAAGTAACTAGATAAAATAACTTTTTTCTTCAAATTTCTCGACTGAAGATAAAATAAGACTAGTTCATTTGGAGACAGCATTTTAGTTTCACTCCAATAAGTTTTTATTCTTGAATGGATCACTGGCTTTCCCTCCTTACTTAGTAATTGAATCCTAACGATGTCATCAAACTAAATGTAATTGTTGAGTGGTATTGGATTCAATTAAAGGATCCAATTTCCTTTTCAGTAATAAATCAGTTACTCTTCGTTGCTTTAGTTAGTTAATCTGAAGTCACTGTTATGAGCGACTTATTTCTTCACATTTTCTTCTATTTAATCTCCCGATTTCAAAAAAAAAAATGTTAAGTATGCAAATCCCTTCTTTATTTAAAGTAATAACTTTTAGATACATTTCATGCATTACAATGTCATTTAAAGGAATAAATCCGGTAACTCACAAGCAAAGTTGTATGCTCCGATTCTTATATAAAGGAAAATAATTTTAGTGAAAATAACAGAATAATCAACAACTATGTAAATTTCTCTAGTGTTAAAGTAAATATCTTAAAGTAATCTTATATATATTTAGTTTATTCATAAATAAGGTCGGAAGATTTGGTCTAAAATATGTATAACATTAACTTTAAGATATTAATTGGTATTCATAGTCCAAAACATTTTTTTTATTAAAAAGATAAATATAATTTACAGACCATACTTATTTTAAATAATTTGATTCAAAATAAATTATGAGTAATTTATGCACTATCCTAGGCTTTCGAATACGAAGGTATAAGATAAACACACAATTATTATAAAAGACGTTTTCACGAATAAAATTTATGTTTGAATCATTTATTGATTGAAGTTTATTTTCAATTTTTTCTTTCTTTTTATTTATTTATTTATTTTTATTTTTTTTTTTGCATTGAAAATATTTTATAATTATTTAATATTCCAAGTTTTGTAATTTGTTTCCCAAACATACGATTCCTGACTTTTTGCTACCCATATTAGAATATTTTATAGCGTTTGATTGTTCAAATAGAAGACTTGTTGTCTGAATATGTTGTGGAAATTCTTAATTTTAATAAAACTACGCGTATAACTCTCTTTCCCAGTCAAATAAAATTCAATTGATAAATTTCATATAATATCTTCAAACCAAATTCTTACCCAACATTCGTTTCCACACAAAGTTATGCATTGACGCATGTTGCAGAATATATCATTCATATGTGAAAAATTATATTAACTTCATAATTTTACATAATATTTTAAATATTTCTAAAAAAATCTGAGGAATTATTATCAATCACTTTTCATTTGTGATCAAAGTATTTTAATTATTAAATTAATTATAGCTTATTCGGATAGTGTCCAATTTCTTGAATAAGTATAGACATAACAAATTATAACTTATTTTTGAAATGTGATATCTGTTAATGTATCAAAAGTAACGAAATAATAGACTTCGAACCTTTTTAAAATAAAAAAGTTACAAAATCTTGTAAAGTTAGTTGTAAATCTAACAAAATCAGCTACAGAATGAGTATAACGACCTTCACTAATAGCAATTTTTTTTTAATTTCCGTAATTTAATTAATTTTGTCAACAAGAATCTTTTGCTCTTGTTACGATTTAAAATTAGAGGATTTAAAGAAACAGGATTTTATACAATCCCTCTAAAAGCGCATTTTAAGAATAAGTATAATAGTACAAATAAATATTCTTAAATTATGTACATAAAGTTTTAGGTATTCGATAAGAAAACTAAACTTAAATTATCTCTTGGGTAAAAAGTAAGCAGTTTTTATTACCCGAGATAGAAAGTTTTTCTTCTACAACTTACCCATTATACATTCAATTCTTTTTCTATTAGGAATTCAATGCACACACAAGAAATGCACACACATTCTTACAAATATTACAATAAAAGTATAAATAGTTAAATGAAGAATAAATTTTTGAAGTTAAAATGCAAGAAATAAATGGCAGGAAATCGAGTAAAATGTAGATAGAAAACTAAACTATCCTAACAAAATTTAAATGAATTTTTATACAGAAATTTGAATTTTCTACATAAATTACTATTAATATAGTAAAATATTCCTTATTTTAATGCTGTTACCAATAGCAAAGGGAATTTTTTAAAATATTGAAATCGATTATTATGAATAAACCATAAATTCTTGTTACTGTAATTGTATTAAAATTACCCTATTACTTTAAAACGCATAATTTAACAAAATGAATATTTTAAAAGGAAAAAAAAATCAATCGCTTCAAAAAGAAAGCAAAACAGAAATGAATATCATAAACTTAATTTAATATCCCGTTTCAATTTGCAATAAAAAATATGAGTACTATTAACATGAAATGGTTCCTTTATTAACGACATTACTCGTTTGGCTGTTATAGGGAAACGACCTGTTATATTTTAAATTATTTCTAAGAAAAATGCAGGAAGTAGCAAAACCACAAATTGCAGCCGAGACTTCAAAGTTTCGAAATCAATGGAAACCGCTTTGAAAAGAACCTTTTCTGGTGCCCGTCGATCGGCCTGATGTGGGAGAAAAAGTTTTACATCCGTCATCATTCATTTTCCACGTAGGAATGGGCTGCTGTCATTCCAGCGCATTTCAATGTTTATTACTCCATACTCTCACATGCTCTTTTTTTACGATTTTTTTTTTACAAAAAAGTTGAGAGTTGAAAGAACATAAATAAAAGTAGTTTGGGAATACTATCCATCAAAAACTCGTTTTCACTGATTTCGTTCTTATAAAATGTAATAGGAACATTTAACTGCAAACATTTATTCGAATGCAGGATATAATTCCTTTTAAGACATTTTGGAACCAAATTTTTAAACTCTATCCTTCTTAAATCCAAAATCATGCAATTAATAGTTGGCGCTTTTGTAGTTTTATAATTCTAATTGTGAGTAAAATACATCCTTGAGAAATATCAAAGGTAAAACACATTTTATCACTTAAACTATTATCCACTAAAATATATTCTTCTAAATACAGAAAAGGTAAAATCATTTTTATACCGTCATCTGATTTTATCAAAGTAACTTAAAAATGGTAAATTTAAACTAAAATTAGTAAGAGTGTTAACTTTTAAAACTTTTTCCGATTAGTTTTAATAGTATTATTGTAAAACCACAGACATTTACTAATATTAATTTTGGAAAACATAAATAATAATGTAACACCTTAAATGAGAGTAATCTTTGTGAAAGACAGTATATTTTTCGCTGTTATATTTTACGTTAACATTTGAAATAAGATTTAAATTTCATTTTAACATATGAAGCTTGTTGATATATAATATGTACTGTGTTGGACATAAAAATTATTGCATCAAGAATATATTAAACTTCAGTATATTATTTATTATACGATATA
Source organism: Latrodectus geometricus (assembly GCA_026290005.1). Taxonomy (NCBI): domain Eukaryota; kingdom Metazoa; phylum Arthropoda; class Arachnida; order Araneae; family Theridiidae; genus Latrodectus; species Latrodectus geometricus. The sequence goes on along the minus strand of JAPDSC010147039.1, from coordinate 39,739 downwards.
TTACAAGGAGAGAGATATATGATTAAATATAAAGAATACATTTGATATGCAGAATGAAGATTTTAATATATTCATTAATCACTTGAGTGACAATATCCGTTGCAAATGACCTGGAAACTGAGTTCAAAGAAGCTTATGTGTTAAACAAGAATATCCCTTAACAAGCAACCAGAAATGATCAACATAAGTAGTTGGTAAGTGTGGTCCTGAATGATTCTCAACAACCTATGGTTTGAAAATTCTTACAGTGAATCGTTAATTAGCAAAATGTTCTGGGTCAAAAAAGTAGGTAAGCAATGTCTATGTCAAGGAAATGTTTAAGTACGGTTTGAAAGCAAATCATCCTATGTCTGCGTATTGTTGGTAAGCCAGTCAATGAAAAAATTTCAATTTAAGATGAAATTATGGTAACCTAATTGCAATTTGTTGATAACCATTTAATAGAAACAACAATAATTCTTGAATAGATTCCTTGCTGTAGTTTTCTTAAATTTGGTCTCCACTCAGGTAAGCGAAATCACTGTACAATATCACATATTCGCTTCGCAATGATAACACATTTATTACGTCGTGTGTCAATAATTCGCAAGTTTAGATACTTTCTATGATGTTCAGTATAATAACTAAATGTTTCAAATCAGCATTAATTTGTTGTTCAGGGGAATCTGAGTCATAAGAATAACAATATATACTGAGAAACAGAAAATACTATTTTCAAAGTTTTCCTATTTCACATGATGAATAAGAGTCTTATAAAAATATATCAACATTAAAAAGATATAAGAGTAGTATAGCATTAAGTGACATAGTTATAACACTGAATTCATGGGATTTGAAATGCAATCATTGTGGAAGAAATAAAAAAGCCTGAATTATTGGAGAATTTTAAATTATTCTTTTGCAAGCCACATATTGTATCATATTAGAGAATTCAAAACAATATCAATTTAATCAATTTGTTAATGAGAATTTATTTATTTTATTTTTATACAGCTTACAAATTTGGAATAACGTAAATAACGGTAAAGTATTGGCGGACTCCGCAGCAGACACCTCAAATATGCTCTGCCTCTTTGAGGACTAAAAATGAAGAACAAAAGCGTGATTGGAAGGGAAGAAGGGAGTGGTAATCACTTGTGTGCATGCACTATTCAAATCTTTATTTGTTGCATTATAAAAATTGCTAAACAAAGAATGAATATGAATGGTCTATCGAATATTCTGCCCAAATGAACCACAATAGCTCATTAATATTTAATTAGGGGGATTATTGATGTCATAGTAAAACGTATATTTCTTTATCTTAATATTTAGAAACAAGACTTAAGTTTTGTGACTGGGATTTTTAGTTGAAAGACAGTAGCATCATCCAGAAAGAGACCTAGATAATTGAATAAACTTGAAAATATATATTCTGGACAACAACTGTGGTACCTACACTGCAACACAAGAAAACTATTCATGTTCTGATGAAACCTTTACTACATTTTAAGTGAGAGATTAGTCAATCCGGCTATAATCTTGAAAATTCATTTTCCAAACATTAAATTTAAACAACTGTAAGTAGTAGTGTAGTCCTCATCTAATTAATAATTTTCCTGTGAATTGACAAGATCTTATGGTTTTTAAACTACATTTATAAAACTAATGCTTGAATTGTTTATTTATAAAATAGTACTTCTTGGATTATAACTGATGTTTGCAACATAAAACAATCTTATGCATATTGTTGCACTTTCCAATTAGTAACGTCAAAGGTTGTTGAAAAGTATACTTTCTTGTACTTAGCATACTAGAATTCAGCTCTACCAATTACATGGAATCAACTGGGTGGTAGTCATCGTAATTTAGAGCCAGGTACCAAACAAATGACTGACCAGTATTAGACTTGACACCTTCAGACGTATTATTTCACTTGGAAGACGTTGCTACCATAACCTATTTAACGAACCCAGTGCGTGTTGAACATAATGGATATTCAGTTAAGCTAGGACTCGAACTCTCTGCCTTCTGATAATGAGAACGAAGTCATATTTAACCAGACCACCTTGGCCCTAATGGGAAAGGTAATAAACTTGCTAGTTTAAATAAGTGCTTCCCAGTTTTGTGAATCCATAATAATTAGCAGTACTTATATTTGTGTTTTGTGAGAATGCACTAAAACACTGGTGAATAGCATATTTCAACGTGTAATGTAATTGTGAAATGAATATAGCTTTCCTGTAAATTTTTACCTGTTTTTTAACAGAATCACCATATCATGAATTCAATTTCATTACAATTAATATTACTTACGTATTCTCCAATTTCCATTTTAACATATTCATGTTACATTAATATAAATTTAAAAAAGGTATGTAAAATACTAAAAGTAGTGTATGTTTCCTTTAGAATAATTTTGAATACAATTTTTTTAATGATATTTGTTTAAGTCATTTAAATAATAAATTGGGCAAGAAATTGTATATTTTTAATGGATGAAGACTTTATTAAAATATTTAGTAGAATTCAATTGATAAAATTTTAATTCTTAGTTTTCAATAGTGTTCTATATAAAACGAGAATTTTTCATCATACTTTTTATTCTTAAAATAAGTAAATAAAGTTTGTGATTTGCAAGATTAGAAGCCTATTATTTATCTTTAGCACAAAAATATATTTAATTTAATAATTAGGAAATTTCTTTTTTATATTTTAAAATATTTACTACAAATCAATGTAATCTATTTTTTCTAGAATATGATATATAATTTTGCTACTCATACACGTAATTCATTAAACATTAAAAATCACATGTAATGTTTTAAAATAACAATAAATTTTAACATCTTGAACATCTTGTAAACGTATTTAATTTATTGATTAAAGGAAATATTTTTTTCACTTAGACGTTTATTGATCAGCAAGAAATTAAATTATATTTTATTTATATTATGTTTAAAATAAAAATAAAAACAAGTAATTCAAAATCATTATTGTTTTGGATATATTTAAAATAATAAGTTATGCATGATATGTAATAAGAATTTTTAAAGTTCATGTTGCTGATAGCTTTTCAATGGTGTATTAAAAAAAGATAATTATCGAATTCGTTTTATGTTTGAGTGCATTTAGTATTTGGCATGTTAACTCAGCCACTGCCTACAACGAAATAAAAATAAATGCTCACATAAAAAATAAAAAAGTAAAATGGCATATAAACTAAATAATTTTACAAATATAACATATAACACTAAAAATTTTAAGGAAAAATATCCCGCTTACCTTTTCATGATACTTTATAAATCAGTTTTTACAGGAATTCAACTGGAATCACAAGCTTCCAATTTGTTTTCAGTACGAGATATTTAACGAGATATTGTTATTTCAATTTTATCCTAGAAATAAAAAAATACATTTATTATTTCATTTATGTGTGTGTGGTTCCAATTTTTGTACCATCATGTTTCAATATATTTAATACCAATTCAATTAAATTATATTGTTAAAGTAAATATAATCGAAATTTCTGTTTATTGAAAAGCCCATACTATTTTCAGATTCATGTCGTGCAGAAAATTTGTTTGAATTATTTGATCTTACGGGATTACAGTATAATTACAAATATATTTGATTTTACTCAGTTACTTTGATTTCCTTTCCCAGTGGTACGCAGAAACACTTTAAATAAGGTTTACATATAGAAGTGGTTGTTCAACAATTCTAATAAAACTGTAATCAATATGGATGTAGTTAATGACTTTGTAAATACATTTTCTTGAACTCTGAGCTGTAAGAGAATTATTATTTCTAGAGAAATGGTTTCAATATCAAACAGTATCATGATATCAGCTTCTAATGTTATTTTAATCAAATCAATTATGCAGATATTTTACACATTTAAGATATTGCTTGCCGAACCAAATGTTCTAATAAATCAAATAAGTATTTATGCTATTTTTTACTATTATATCCTTTATGGAGTATCTTTAGCAATTATATTATGCTAAATATTAGTATATTATTAATATAATCAGTAAAAAAATCGTTACTTAAACAATATAAAAAATATTGTTCAATTGAAACTTATGGTTGGTTGGTTAGTTGGGTTTTATGGTACAAAGTCAAAAAAGGACAAGCTGCACCAAAATTAAAATTTAGAAACGCAAAACCTGAAACTTATCATTATGTTATACAACCAACACATTTTAAATATCTTTAGTAACAGTAATTTTTATGTAATATCCATGCTGAATAATGGAATTTCTGAGTTACAATTAAAAGCGTTTTAATTAAATATGTAACTGATATAATGCCATCAAGATTCCCTTGGACATAACAGTAGGAACTTCCATGAATTACAATATATTAATGTATCATGAATTCAAACACACTAAAAGAATTTTTATCTTAACTATCACCTGTGTCAGATTTCTTTTCATTATTTGTAAAGCAAAGAAATTCCAAACTCAATAAACTTGCATTCCCGTCTCTACAGGTAGTTTTATAAGGAATCATGCACACAGAAAGGAATGCTATGAAGCCCCAATGTGAGCAAAGGTAAGAATTAATGACATCAATCCAAGAAATATTACTTTTGGTTCCTCTTACTTTCTTTTTTGGAGAAATCGGAAGGAAGCTCCTTATGAAGAACTATATCGATTGCAACCTTATCATAAGTTCTCGTTTATTTTCTTCCCACCTCGTTAACGGGACTGCACTTGTGAAAATCGTTGCTAAGTGATATTTGAACATTTCGAATGAAACTATTTCTTTTATGAAAGTTTTTCTTAATGGAGATAACATAGATAAATCTATTATTACATCACTTTAATAATTTCCGCTGAAGAAATAAACTTAGAGTAGTACAAAGGATTTACTGAGAAAATGTGCATAAAATACTTAAAAACAAAATTTGAATGCAACAGTTATACATTGTAGCATTAAAAATGACTCCTACTAATACAGCAATAAATGTTTAGATTTTAATTATATTTTGTTAAATCTATAGCTGTGATTATATACAGGGTATAACCACAGTTGTACAGAAATTTTTTTCAAATATATAACAGGGATTATATAGAGTGTGTGCGAAAAATTAAGGGCAGATAAAAATTATTTAAGTAATTCCCGTTTCATATAGGAATGGATGCCACGAAATTACGCTGTGGAGTTTAGCGGAACCATGAACGTCTTGCTGGTTTGTCCATCTTCCTCCATGTGGATTCAGAATAGTTTACACGACAGTGCGGAACTTACTGACATGTATTTTGTGAATGGGATTGTACATATATCTATTTGTACACTTATGTACAAAAATGTACATAAAGCGATTTTCGTTTAAGAAACCACCATTCTGCAAAGAATTCAAGGATGTTCATCTAGTGTTGTACATGTTGGATAGTTTTGTACATCAAGATAAATATACTTTGATTAGAGCTTATTTAATTGCTCTTTTTCACAGTAATTTTAAATTGTTGGATAAATAAATTATTGCTTCCTTTATATTTACTTGTTGTCAGTACTAATCTACATGCCTATACTTAATGCAACTTTTCTGCATCCATATTTCCATACAAAATTTGCATATTTAGGTCCACTTTTACTTCTATTTACATTTCTCATGGATACTTTTGAAGCATTCTGATACAGAATAGGTTCATAGAAATGGTCAAATAATACTTATAACAATAGTTAACTAAGTGTATTGCAAATAATTGTAGCAAAAAATATATAGCAATTATTTTAATTATATTTTATTATTTTCCGTCAGAAGAACTATTTATACTTTATTGTATTTTGCGAAATATTAAAATAAGTCCTTTACAATTATCTTTTCTGCATAAATAAAATTATTATCATTGACAATTCTATTTGGTTCTTCTGAAAATTCATAATATGATTAAACCGAAATGAGAAAGGGCATATTGCTTAATTCGATGTATATAAAAAAAGACCGAACTAAAATTAAAGGATTTAGAGTAAATTAAAAACTTAGAGAATACATATAATTATATCATAATGTATTTCACATTTTGTACGTTATTATATACGCTATACAGATAGAAAATACTACTAAATAATAGTATACTTATAAGATAATAATTTATGTTATTAATACACATTTTTAGTTCAATAATATTTTTTCAAAATAATGTAATATATTTAAAATATGAAAATTTAAAAAATAAACAACCTTCTCTTTTAGAAATCATTTCACTTTTAGATTTTTTTTAAATTTTGGCTAAGTATCAAACATTTTGAACGTTATCATTTAGTTACAATCCATTTTTTCAGTAATTTCATTTTAGCGTTAATGATTTTTATAATTGTAAATAACGAATTTTTATAAGAATATTTCTTTTTAGAATTACTTTTTATGCAATAATATAAAAGAAACCTATTATATTGTTAAATGTATAACATCTGAACTCAAAAAAATATATAAAACTTTACAATCTATATAAAAATTCTCATGTATATTATATATATGTATATATATTAAACATTTAAAATGTTTTCAAGGGTTATAAAGTAAAGAGTTAAATTTATTTATTAAAAACATATTTAATTCTTATATTCTTTTCTTTTTAATAATAAAATCATAATATTCAAACTACCACTGTAAGTTATTTCAAATAATTATTTATATACATACTAAAGATGACAAAAATAATGTATTCAGTTGATTATACAATTATTTTTCTACAAAATCACGTTTTTTTAGTAGAAATACTTTCTTAAGTGAAGTTACTCACAATCACATAGATTTTCACTACTCAAAAATAATCTGGTTTTATTTGTTGTTCGTGACTCTTTTTACCAATTTCTTCGGAAAAAAATCAAATAGAAAACACAACTTCTTTTCATATTATTTATATATATAAAATTATAAAAAAAGCTGAAATATAATTATCCTTGCATATTTTTGTATATTATTTATACTATTATTAAACATTTCTTATTATTTAATGAGTTTGTAAGAGCAATATTTTTATTATTACAAAAGTATAAATTTAATCCAGCCTCTCTTAATAAATATTTATGTAAACATAAAAGCATATATTTCAAAAAATATCTTAAGATGTTCACAAATTTAATTTGATTTTTATATTGGAAATAAATATGAAATCGTATAGGTGGATTTAAATTTGTTAATATAGAACAGTATACTAAAATATTTGTTGAGACTACGATCTGGAACAAATATTTCATAACCCTGATATTTCTAAAATATATCAAAATTTCATTTATTTAAAATTGATGGTAGATTAATAAGTACGCAGCTGATTCAAACATGTTATTCAAATTTTTCCTGGAGTAAGGAACCTACGAAATATTAAATTGATGCTATCCGAACCAAATAATAAAACATTCAGCTTTAAGCTTTGTCGTTTTTTATAATAAGAATTAGAATAAAAAAAACGAAAAATTATATCTTTTTCCATTCATAGAAAAAGAGATATGTTACAATCTATAGAATAAAACATTTTCTATGATTAAACAATTAACACAAAAACATAATCTTTGTTAATTAATTGAACAAATATTTGATGAAATAAACTTGATGAATGATCTGAAAAATACTTCGTTTTCTACAGCATTGTGTTATTAAGCAATAAATATATTAATCTCTGCGTTACAATAAATATACTTAATGGCTGTTACTTTTAATTAACAGTCCTAATTTTTTAAAAAAATGTAATGAAATAAAAATTAATTTGTCTTTTGATTTCAGTTTCTATATAGTTTTTTTAGTATTATTTTTCTAGGAAAACAATATTTTCTATGTTAATAAAAAGTTGCAATTTGCTTGAGATATTGTTTGAGCATTAAAACTGTAAAGAATTTAATGCGCTTAAGAAATAAGTCATTATTCTTACTTTAGATATATTGGTATATATGAGTTTTTTCTTATTCCCAAATTGTCGTTTGTTATATTTGTTTAACATTAAATATTTTGTTTTTTTTATGTTCATTAATGAAACAGTTTAGAAATCGTTAATTTTATAACTGATTATGTATAGAATGTTACCACACTTACTTTTTCTAAAATTATTTCAAACACAAATCTTTTAGAGTTAGATCAGGTACGCATAACAACTGAATCCTTTGAAAGTAACAATTTCTGTATAAGCTTAAAAAATAATATTCTGCATTTCTTGAATTAATTTAGTAGTAATTAAGTTAAATCCATTTTACAAAACGAATATGAAAATGCTTATCATTATAAACACTGCAAGCCTGAGCTATATGCTATAAACTTAAAAACATAAACTGAAAATATGCACATTATTCTTTAAAGTAAGTCATTTATGGATATTCCCAGTATTTTTATAACAGCATGTGTTATTCTACAAAAATCTACATTTGGCTATAAATAATGATAGGATATTTTTCATGCATTAATTTTTAAAAGAAATATTTTTACAGGTACCTTCAATTTTAAACTCACATTAAGCTAATTTTTTCTCAGAACTTAAAAACATCATTGGTACTTTACTGATTAACATACTTTATTAAATATTTTCGAGACAGGTTTTTTAGGCTAAATTAGATTTAAATGCTCTTCAGAAACAAAAAAGATTCTGATGCTAAAAAATTGCTAGAAACACTAATTAGCTTGTTTAAAGTCTTAATTTTGTTAAATTTTTCCAATCACAATGTTTAACGAATTCCTTGTAGAATGAAATAACTAGGTTAATTTTTTCCACCTAAGTTCAAATTCTGCAGACTAGTTTTTTTGTTTGTAGTTGAATGTACTTTAAAATCTTCAAATCTTTGCTTTCATCAAATTTGAAAAATGGTTATTTTTAAATTTTCTTTCTGAAAATACTTAAATTAATTATAGATTAAATCAAATGCTTTGTACTATTATAAATTTCGAATGAACATGTTTTAAAAATTAAAAAGGATTCAGACATCAAATTTGTTATTGGAAATTAATTATACAGTAAAGAAATTGATGATTATTTGCCTATTTTTCTAGAAAATTTGTTTTTACTGCATTTTTGTGGGATATGTTTTTATTAGTATTATGAAATTATTCTTATTAGTTTATAAATATACGACTGTATGAAGCTATTTTATAACATCCTAGCATTGAGTAAACGTTCATAAATCCTTAAGTTGATACAATAATAATAATTACAACATTTTTTAAGTATTTAATTTAAGAAAAATTATTACTGTCTCCATTTCACATATCTTCTTATGCTTGATTTCGGGGAAATTATTTTACAAAAAAAAAAATGTTTTCAATAAATTTTCTTTTTTTAAAATTATTGCCGAGTTTTAAAATAAGGCATCTTTTCAATAATACATTTTTCTTCTTAAGAAATTTTTAATTTAACTTAATAGAAAATTTCTCAATATTTGCCCGAAAAACTTCATACAAATCCGAAACAGTATTATGAAATTTATATGTATTTAGGTATTTATAACTCATTTATAATAAATTAGGTTTTTATGTTACAAATTTGCAAAAAAAAAAAAAAAAAGAAATATAAAAGGAATAGATACAATTTTATATGTATTAAAAAATTCATAAAAATATATTATTTAAAGAATTGTAAAATTTGTAATACACTTTAATAATTCAAGTCATTATTTAATTTTAGTAAAATGATAGCAATAATCTATAAAAATCCTTTTATTTTGAGAAATATCGCATACTTTTAAATAGCAAAAGTAGGAAAAAAACTCCTATCCTAGAGAACAGGATTTTTTAAGTATTCTCGAAGGCCGTTATTCATTTTATAGACTAAACAGGAAAAACAAATTTCATTTTTCACAAAAAGTTAAGATGAAATTCTAAGGTTGAAGTGCCGAGTCCTATTTTTAGAAGAGAAAAACATTTTACTACTCAAGCTTAAGAAGCCATGACAGTTCTGAAGACGAAAAAGTAATGCAAAATGCTACTGTACTTACTTTGGGCAACATATTTGTTTTGCTGGACTCATTGCGAACGAATTTAAGCTCCAGGTGAAAAAAATTTGACACAGAGTGAAAATTCATAAATATAACCTTACACTAGTTTCGAGTTTTTTAAGTTTTATGTAAAACTGTTTGTTTTAAAGAAAGTGAAGTATATATTTTTAAACATAAAAATAGTTATTTTGAAGGTATAGCTTTAAAACTATTTTTGCAAGGATCAGTATTAAAAATTTCATGGTAAATATTAAATATTGATTGCATAGTTTTGTAAATATCTTAGCTAGGTTGATATAAGTTTCTAAAATTGAATGGGTCGCGACATTTTTAATAAATTTCTGCAGTTTCATAATTTATTATTCTATGGAGAATAATAAATTATGAAAATAAAATAACTAATAAATAAACTCATATTTTTATATAAAAAATAAATGCATGATTGATTGAATTCTGGTTAATGTGATGATAAAATCATTTCTTATTTACAAATGATTGGATCGTTAAATTGATTAACTCTACTGGTATTCAGTTATATTTTTAAAATTGAATAAATTTACCATATTGAATTCATTAGTCATAAATTTTGGTGTTGTTAAAATGTATAGTATTTCTACATTTCTATTAGCTTTTCTAAACGAGAATTTAAATAAATCAGCAATAGTAACTTGAAACTTTAACTAACTTTGAAAGTTTAAATTAGCATTGGTAAGAAGATTCAGTTAAATTTTTTCTCCTATAATTTGTATGTGTGCATTTGATACTATGTCTTCACTCCATTTTCCTTTTACAATGTAGAGAAATTTATGTATTAATACTTGTCTTGCAGTATTGCGTGCTATTTACAATGTAAATGAAAACATATTTCTATATAAAAAATAAATAAATAAAAAAAGAAAAAAGAAAAAGAAAAAAAGAAAAAAGAAATGTGTGTATAACAGTAATTTAATGTATAATAATTTATATTCATTCATGAATTATTTTAATCTGAAAAGATTTTCATTAATTTAAAATGACAATTTCTTTGAGCTTTATAAAGATTTTTCTTCTTCACTGTATTTCTCAGCAATGTATAATACAATTAAATATCAATAAAGACATATTTGGCTAGAAAAAATTGTTCTCTAATTATAATTTTTATACAAATTTATTAAATAGTTCTATATTTTGATAACTATTGTTTTGTATTAAGTTATAGCTATGTGGTTCTATTAAAATAGATTCATAAGAAGCTGGCCAAGGTAAATTATCATACGTCATTATGAAGCAAATATTTGTAATTTATGAAAGTATCTCATTAACAGACTAGTCATAATTTATTCAATATTTAAATAAAATTAAATGAAAACAGAGTTTCTTTCATCCATCTATTTTTTGAGGAATGAGATCTTAAATCAGTTTTTTGCGGATTCTTATAAAGATTGGTATACATATGGTTGCTTAGACTCATTAAAGCTGTGTAAAACACATAATTGTTTTTATTTAATCAAATGTTTGCTTTCGGAAGTTTAGGAAGAACGTTTGAATTCACCTAATAAGAATATACTCGTTAAAATTTGCACATTTAAAATATGAAATATAATATATTAAAATGGGCCGTGCTAGGCTGGCTAGTTAGGACGTCGTTCTCATTACCTAAAGGTAGTGAGTTTGAATCCCTGTTTAGCCGAAGATCCGTCGTGTTCACTAAAGGCGACCGGGGCACGTAAAATATGACGGGTCGCAATGTCCTCCATGTTCCCATTACAAATTAATAGCTCTGGGGTCGGTTGGAGCTAGGCTTTGGGTCTTCACTAGTTTGAATCTCTAAATTAGAAGGTTCAGATGGTGCTGCCATCCATAAGTTAAAAAGTCATATTTCCATTTTCGTATGAGGGTGTTCTTTTCAAACAACGGAAGACGCTTTTTCTCTGACTTCATTCGCCTAGTTTCTGACGGGTTGGCTTGGCGTTGCCAAGTGCCACCAGAAACAACAACATACGTGTTAAAAACGGGTTAATATGAAAATATACCAGTTAAACAGACTTTGTTTACGATTCTGAATGTAAAATTTCAAGAACGAAATGGCTTAATATCTGACACAAATACTTTAAATCAGAAGTTAACATATTTTTGTAAATTTTTTTAGCAATACAAAGCTTATAACTTAATGTATTAATGACCACTATAAATGTTATTAAATTTTATACAGTAAACATTAATGTAAATAATGTACTAATGTAGCTACAAATAAATTAGAAAAATAAAATATTTACTTTAGTGGTGAATTTTTAAGGCAAAAACATCTAATGTGATTAATAAAAAAAATTAAATTATTATTTCTTAACTGCACTGAGAAATTTTTTAAAATTAAAAATGTCAGATTTAATTTCTAATCAGTAACAGAATTTCAGTAATGTTAAGAATTATTACAAGAACACTTGAGTTAATGATAAAATACAATAATGAATAGAGAACATTTTAATGATAAAAACTTTTGGACTCATTAAAAATTAAGTTTCAGAAAATTTAAAAATGATTTTAAAATTGTCAAATATATATTCTGTTTTTACGTATTCATTTTTCTATTATCTATCTTAATTTTTTTT
>JAPDSC010147039.1:10486-22242 GCA_026290005.1 Latrodectus geometricus | reverse complement strand
AAGCAAAAGTTTTAGATTATATAAATTACAAATATATAAAACATTGCATACTTATTTATCAAAAACCTAAATAAAATAAAGCTTCAGGAATCATACTTCTCTGTCTCACGTCACTATGAAATTATTTTGTTTCATTTTCCTTCATGTAATGATTTAATATATTTGTAACTAACACTATCAGAAGAACAACTTCGGACACAAAGCCATAATAGAGGATTGAAGATAACTTTTGAAAAGCATGTGGAAGGTCAGCGAAAAATGACCGCTGCAAAAATCAGCATAGACCATCAATATTTCACAAAATTTATAAGAAGTTGTTGATGCAGTCATCCGACACAACCAATAAGCAATGCATAATGACTGAAATCCAAAAAGACTACTTATTAATGCATTTCCTCGTTTCCTTTATGGTGTACTTTATTCCTTAAAACTCCTTCTTTTCATTAATGGGCAAAAAGCTATTTTTTTCACATTAGTAATGAACAATGCCCTCCTTTTTCGCATTTTCATTTACTAAAATATATTTTATATTTTTAAATTAAAATTTTTTTGGAAGAATTAGCAAAACATTTAAAACTGGCTACTTTTAATTTACGACGCGTTTTATACGAAAACTTAGTCAATATTTATAATTTTGACAATTGCTTTGGACTGCTGTAAATTATTTTAATTTCAATCACGTATAGTGTCTTCTAGGAGGACTTTTTATACATAGTGGGTCGTTTTCCCCACTATGTATAAAAAGAAGAGCCAGGCGGCCAGGGAAGCAATTCAATCTGAAGATTGGTGGAGAACCCTTGGACAATGCATGTCAAGCGTAGTCACACATTATTCTTTTGACATATGGGGAAATATTGTGGGAAAGCCCTAAAATTAAGGAATGATAACTGGCTCCAACACCTTGAGATTTAACTCTGGCAGTTTAAAATACCAGCAATGCGTACTAGAGGGATGAGAGAGTGATATCCAATACATCCCCATATCATAATACCCGGTGGCTGAGCATAACTCCGCTATTCAGCATCCTCTCTCCACTGTGTCTCCGGACAGAAATGCAACCATCGTGGTGTTACAGACAGAAGAGTGACTCATGTGTAAAGACAGTTTCATTCCATTCTGTCATCCACATCCTTCTTCCATCACAACAGGGTAAACGAAGCAATAGAGGTCTTGCGGAATAACCATTGTGCTATAAAAGTCGTTGAATGGTGCGCGCAGACAGTGGATGATGCGTTACAGACTTAATGTGCTGTGCTATAGTTCATGATGTTGCTGAGTGATCTGTGACTGCCTCATGCAAAATTTGTCTGTTATCGCGTGAAGTGGTACACTGAGGTGGATGCAATCTAACACGTCTGTCCGTCGTACCCTCCTGTCTTCAACGATCACATATCTTTATTACAGCTGTTTTGTTTCGTTCAACACGACTACTGATTTCCCTGAAAGATAATCCACAATCTCAGTTGGCCACTATCTTTCCTCTGTCGAACTTGGATACTTAATCAAAAAATGATAGCTGTTTTCTACGAGGCATAATTGATCCTTTTTTGAAAAAAAACCACAAGAAAAACATAATTGTGAACTTGAAATCGTCGAAAATCTTAAATAGCATTTTCAAGTGGCGACAAAGGCACGCGTGATGTGCGTCTGCACTGAAATTCAAATTCATTTACATGCCTCACTTAAGATAATGCATGTTGTAAATTCCATGCAATTTGCATGCTTGCTTCAGGGTGATATGTTTATGGTGGCCAGCAGCATAATTCATAAATTTTCATAAAATGGTTACATTTTCTCTTAGACAGTTCATTAAAAGTATTTGAGTTATTAATAAATCATATCTCATATTTGTATTTCTCATATTTGTAAGATATATATATATATATATATATATATATATATATATATATATATATATATATATATATATATTTGTGTGTGTGTGTTAACTTGATTAAATTACAATTTCAGTTCCATTAGCTACCATTGTTTGAATTCTAGGTTTAATGTATAGGGTATGGCAAGCTAACTTCCTCATTTCTTATTGCAAAATTATAAAAAGTATTAACGCTTTTTTATTTTTGTAAAAGAAAGTTACATATTTAAAATATTACTTATATTTTTATATTATATTATAGTTGTAAGTACCATACTGGGCATGTGACGCCCACCATTATCGATGTACTAGGTGACCGAATTCTGCTGTTTCTTTTCAGATCTTTCAAAGTTTGTGGGAGGACAGTATAGACACATGGCATTAAAATCCCTATAAAAAAAATCACATGTAACCAAACCAAGAAAATGCGCTGAATGCTCTATATCAACTCTCATTAGAATGATTAGTGGGGAAAGTGATTATGCAACACACCCACCTATGGTTTTGTCGTATGTACATTTTTGTAAGTGCTTTACACCAAAACGTGACAAAAAAACCTAGCATATTTACAAGTTTCGGCATTGAATGACTGCGGCAGCAATTCATTTTGCTCGGAAATCCAGGAACAAACTTTTCCCTGCACAGAGCTAGTTTCCTTGAACGCTGTCACCAATAAAAGAATAGATTTCTATTCTGGGTCCTAAAGGTTCAATATTGAAGCGATTTATCGCTGGAGTAACATAACTACTGTTTGAAAATTAGGCCTACAAGGAAAACGCATGGTGTTAGTTTCTCCAACTCCTGATGACGACTGAACCACAATGTTACTCAACTTTATAACCTTCTGTTTCTAACACGAGACAACTCCCACCTTATTATCTTTACTACTGTTTGTATTATTGCAATTCAAAGTAAGGAAGTTATCTAACCGCAAATTGTATAATACGCACACTTCTAAAAATGTTTTCTACAAAATTCAATGAATAACTAAAAATAAATATAACAAATACATTTTGTGTTCTGTGATAAATTCATCTATTATGAAACGCCATGTTCAAAATTTGTTGCTCGATACCAAATATTACTATATAAAATAAAAATGAGAACACGTATTTGTAATTTTAATCCTTAAAAGTGTGAAAGAGTAAATGGTATTTGCACTCGTTTAACTATTTTTGAGTTAAAACGCATTTAAATATCAAACAATGATCTAGCTTTTTAAATTGATTTTCTAAAAGTGCTGTTTTCAAAAATGCTTTGCAAGAAAACTGAAAATTTAAACTTCTTTCATAAAATTTGGAATATTTCAATACAGCTTTGGTACAAATGTAGAAATAAGTTATATTTATTCATGTTTGTTATTGCATTGCTGTATTTTCCAAAATAAACCAGAAAATAAAATTGAACGGTTTTTCCAGGACTTCGGACATAAAGCAACTACCAGATAGCCTTACAACTAGAGATTGTTGAAAATATTTTGATCTTACAGAGTGTTAAGTTCCGAGGGGATTTTGTTTCATCCATAACCTTTTTTTTTGCAAGCTCATTATCCATAAAATTCCTTAGAATTTGTACAGAGACATTCGAGCGCATAATCATTGATTTGTATGAGAAAATTAGAAACGCAATCACCATCTCTCATTTTCTAAATATTAGTTTAAACTTTGAAAATTTCTTAACCAAGTGTGTAATATGACATTTTGGCAACTTTTTGGTTCTTTTACTTTTATATTGTTATGGAATTTTTAAAAATTACAACTGACGATCTTGTAACTCGAAAGAGCTATATTGGTTGGACTTTTTACACGATATGTACACTATTGAAGTACTGGATTACTTTAATTAAACGATTTGTACAGCTCCTCATTAATGGTGCAGATAGTGAAACCCGCAAGATATATATCTCCTCTATAAAATGGAATTAGACGTATCCTACATTAAATTCCTACTATGCCTTTCTGCCTTGCTATCACTTTTGATCTTCAGAGCAAAGTTTAACGGTTGATTTACATTGAGTTTCTTTTAACTTGACTTGAAACCTCACATACAATAATTCAGTGAATTGAAATACAGATTGCCCCATAAAAGTTTTTTGTATAGTTTTCCTTCTCCGAAAATGCTCTAAGTGTTAACTTATTTTGACTATGTAAAGTACTCATAAAATTCATTTTTGAAAACGAACTGATCATGTGAATATCCATAAACATTGTATATTTGAAGAAAATCATTCTAATAAATAATCTGTAATTATGGAATGATCACATTTTATATTCAAAGTATGTGGATATTTTTTATACAACCTGCTGTACTTTACATTCAAAACTTTTTTCTCAAAAACTTTCTTAACAAATCGGTTTTTTAAGCAAATATTATTTATCTTATCAATATTCAAAGTATATTGTATATACCTTGAAACTAAATACAATCATGAAACTATTAATAATACATATAATAGAAAGATATAATAGAGAAACAGTTCTGTGATATACATATATATATATATACTTTAAAAGATTCTTGGAAAGTTTGAAAAAATAATTTAAAATTCAATAAATTAAGATGACTAATAAATATAAAGATGATTTCATAATTTTTTACTTTCATCATTAATCTTTATCATAGCATTTGTAATGGACATATTTTCAAATACAATATTGAATTAATTAATATTTTCCATACCCACCTCATAAATGCCGACCAGAAGGAGTTTTTATAGATAGGTGCCACATTCACGAATCCCAAGGGAGGAAAATTGGAAAGATCCGAAAAGTATACCAAATAGGCATGCATGTAGAAGGCAAAAAAGCAACATCCATCTACCTTTGTTCAATATTGGATGGGATCGAGCTCAGAATTTTTCGCTCAGAAAATTGGTGACTTTTCACTAGCCTACGGTGAGCCCTCAAACTATACCGCTTGACTTTTAACGATTTAGAAAAAAATAACGACTTTTTAATGATTACAGGTAATATAATGATATATCGATTATGTAAACTTCATACGCTCATTTTAAAATTCATAATATCTCAGTTCAGCCTGGTAATTGTAACACAATTACAATTTCCTATTTTTAACATTCACAAACTCATTTTTATTTTTGAAAATGTTTCTTTCGATATATTACAAGAAGTAGGAAGTCATAAGATTCTACTGTATGTTTAAACTTCACATTTGACAATTTCTGTTATTTAACAAATGCTATACGTTTTACGACATAGTAAAATTATATTTAAAACGTATCCCAATAAATAATAATATTAATAATGATTTTAATGGATATTGTATAATATTTTTCTGAAATTCCTTTTAATAAGTGATTATGACAAATAATTAATAATTCGTGAAATCATACAATTAAAAAACAAATAAATAAATAAATACTGCAGTATGATACAAGCGAATATTAATGAATAATTTTATAGAAACAGGTCTGTGTAAAACTCAAAAGGAAAACATTTATTTATTTTAATGTTCTAAAAATGTATTAAAAGTATTTTTTAAAAGCTATGAGTATTGAAAATGCTAAAAACAATTCTAACACCATAAAGTATGGTAAGAATAATTTTCTTATTATTTTGCCTGTTATTTCTGCAATCAAGGAGCATTTTTATGTAATTCTTCTTAAGTAGCTTAAGAAACATGACTCATTTCATAAATGTCAAAGTTTTATTAAAATGTAAAGGCTTACAACAACGAAAATATTCGAATTGAAATGGAATTTGTGAAATGCAAACCAATGAAAAAAAATTAATCGATTCTTATTTTTATTTATTAGCATATTATTTCAAGAAATTATTCCAGAGAAGGAAACTTAATATGAAAATGATTTAAAGTTAAAAATTTAAATATTGAAATATTAGACATGCGATTTCAAATAACGTAGAAAAGAAAAAGAAATAAAATTCAATTATGAAAGAAATGGCATTCAAAATTTCTATCTTTTAAGTTAATCGAAAATATTAAAATTTTTTTTAATTAAATATAAAATTTTAATTAAATATAAATAATTTAAATATAAAATGTATTTTCTAGTAAGAGTGTAAAAAAGTAAACTCATATTTAACTTATATGCTTTATATTAAAAGTTTTAAATTATAGATTTATTTAAAGATAGTTTTAAGATATGTAAGCACTTTATGTACTTTAAAATGAAACATACAAATAAAACATATATAAATAATCTGCATTATTACCTTTGATCCCGTCTTCATACGTTTGATCACTTAGCTCTAATATCTATCGTCGTTTTTAGTTAATTTTCATCGTTTTTAACAAATTTTCAAGAACAAAATTGAGAACTGTGCTACAAAACAATATGTATTTATAATATAGTATCAGAACACACACAGACACACCTAATAATGCTAGTAGTTGAACCTATGCATTTTAATTTCCAAATAAAAGTTTTCACCTTTTCCAGAGTTCTTAACTTCATAACATATTTGATTTAATATGAATGAGTCAAATTTCATTTCTCGCAAAAGTGATATTTTAAGGATTTCTTAATTTAATGTCTTTTTTAAAGCATCAATTGCCTATGTCTCTTTGAAAATTAAAATTAGAGGCCTAAACTTCATATTTAACAAAAAGTAAACATAGAAATCTAGTGCTGCATACAAAAGATATTTGATTTTTTGAAAGTTACAATGACATATTTCTATCTTACTACACTTAATTCAATTCGTAGGAAGCATCTACGAAATAAACAACTCAAAAATTGTATCTAGTTTGTATCATTTATAATAAATGGAGACTTGAATCATTCACATTTTACAACCTAGTTCTGACGTCGTGTGTTTGGCTTTTGACTCAAACTTTGTTGCCTCGAGCTAAAAGCAAAAACAGAGTCACATGTCACACTCAGTGGTATGTTTTCAGGGCTATGGATTTATGACAGCAACATTTCAAATATTGTTAGACTAATGCATTTTGCTTTGATGTTTAAAAAGTTAAATAATGTGGTTCTCACTATTTTTATTTCCTTAAATTAAAAGAAAATATTTTCAAAAATAAAATAATTCTGGGACTAAAATGTCTTGTAAAATTAGGAAATTTTTAACAAATTAAAAATCCTAATCCCTTGAATTCTTTTAAGAGAAAGTATTTTTAGTTTGAAATCACAAAAAAACAAATTTAGAACTTTTTATTTCCGCTAAATATAATTGTTTTTAAAATCTGTAACTTATGTCTCAAAGAAATATATAATTAAATTATTAGGATATATATATATATATATATATATATATATATATATATATATATATATATATATATATATATATATATATATGGTCTTTTTTTAATTTATTTAAGGTTATTTTTGTTATAATATTTTTAAATAATTATATTTTTCATGATATAACCTATGCGATTTTGTGTTTTGAAATTATTTTTAATCTATTTTACTGATAGTTAAATATTCAAGGGATTATATTTTTTCCATTTAAAATGATGAATTTGATCTAGAGTATTTATAAAATTTTTATTTTATATGAATAATTTGCTTAAAATATTGATTATGACAAAATTAAAATGGGAATGTAAATTAAATATACGTTTGTTTCTTTAAAATGTACCTGTTGCTCATAAATAATAAAATCTTTTTAATTTTAACACGTGTATTAAATGATTTGCTCATTTTAGTGGTATGTGAAACAAAATAAATTAAAAATTAATAGCTTTTGTGTCATACTGCAAGAACTAAACACAAATGAAATATTAACAGCTAATTTTTCAACCTATTTAATTAACGTGATGGAATTTCGTTGACTGAGATAATAAATCTTTCATTATTCGTGTTGGAATAAAACAATAAACATAAATTGGGCCATAAAATTAAAATTCTGTGCTTTTGATTAAACATATTTTTCTACGTTACAATATTCTTATATAGTTAAATAAAACGGTATCCCTTTCATTTCTTGTAGATTACTTGCCAAAAGTAAGACGTGAAATCTATCAAATCTGTGTTACTTTGAAAGCAAAAAGATAAGAAATCTTTCTTCGTTGAATTTTAAAATAATTTCTTTTTTATAGAATAAAGAAGTTAATCACAACTAACTTTAAAGCTGGTTACAGATAGAATAATAGCTAAAAAATAATATAATTTTGAATCAAACGTATTGAAGTGATAATACCTTGTTTGAGCACAAAAGTGTTTAAGATATTACCATCAGACGGTGTAATTCCATACGTTAACATTTAACAATAATTTAAGATAGTTTAAAAAGTTAATATCAACAGATCATGTTTAACAAAATGGCTATCATTTTCAATTCCCACATGGAATCGTCGTACAGCAGAATGTACAATAGTTGACCGAAGTGTACTTAGAGTAAAACTACGAATATGTTGTGAAATTTTATCTTTCAAGAAATGATCTTGACTGATCACAGCTCATAAAATACTTCAACTATTCTCAAAGCTGATTATAATACATAAAGCACATATATCAAAGTCTGAGGATTGAGTAGCAATAAATCTTTAAGGTGATAACTGTTGACGCATTTTGATGTGAACATTTTTTAAGGATGTTCTTGAGAAAAAGATCAATTTGGGGAATAGTTTCATTTAGTATAAAAAATACTTATAATGGGTATCTACATTCTTGAAGATTATGAACAAATTTATTCTGTAATAATGATTCATATCATTGTCTTGCAATCGAATGTGTTATTGGACTTAATTCCTCGAAAAAATCATATCCGAGAATAAATGGTGCAAAAAATAACAACAGAATTATTTTTGCTGATTTCAACGCCAAAATTAATTTTTTCTTTCTCGAATTCAATTGTTGTGAATATTCGCAAAAAATTTCATTTAAAGTGTGTTTAGTCTAGTCGAAGAATATCTCCAGATTTTTTAAAACAAACTTCAAACCGAAAAATAATTAGAGGACTGCTGTAGTCTTGTTTTTTAAGTAAACCATTCGTTTCAATGGTTGAAGTATTTTTTTCAAGGATAACAACGTAGGATACTCCACAGGGTATTCTGTGGATAATTTAATTTAACATTTTCTATTCTTTAGCCACTTGACTATTACTAGTATTAGGTTTTATGTTAAACAATTTGTCCTCTTTCATTTGAAACCCAATATTTTCTATTACTTTAACCGAAACAGTCATTCAGCCTCTTCCAGAACAAGCATTAATAGTACCATTTTCTTGAAATTTAGCTATCATTAAGCTATACAGTTAATGGAAATTTCACATCCACTTCAAAGACCAAAATTTCCTTAGAGTAACTACTGTTTAATTAGTTTTGGAAAAACAATTTAACTGACAAAACTTTATCAGATAAACGTAATAACAATGTAATTAACAATAGTGAGCTCAAATAAAATCAACATAACTTTCTAGTTTTTGTAATAGTTGCATGACAGCCGGCTGATGCCTGAGTGGTTACTGTTCCTATCTCCTAGGCTGTTGGTCCCTGGTTTGAATTCCAGTTCTGGCACGGATATTTTCTTTTTTTTTTTCTTTCTCCTATGATGGGTTTGTGATGGTGTGACATGGGTAATGCTCTTAGTCTCCATGACTTGACTCACAGATGCCAACCGGGTAACGGTGAATGAGCAGCAATTTCTGGCTTTGTTGTGGCGAAGGGTATATCACCCAGTACCCACTATTGAAAAAAGAATTATTGCATGACAAGTGCAAAAATTTGTATATGAGTTCCTACCTCTTCCCAGATGCTCCTGCAAGCGGATATAAATATCATTAGGTTACTCATGTACTTTTATTGAAAGAAATATTGCTGCTTGAATGTTGTGTTTTTTTTTCTTTCTTGTGTATTAATTGTCAAAATGACATTTTAAGATTCAATTGAAAGCAGTAAGCTTGAATGTGGTTGATGGAAGATGTCCTTAAATGGGTGATCACAAAGGCATTTAAGAGTTTTCTTTAAAGTTCACATTTTATGGATAGAAAAATGATAAGTTATAAATAACCTGTCATAAATATAAATTATATTGGAAAGTGATCACTTGTAATGAAATTTTACGCTATTTACTTTAATTATAATTTTTATTCTGTCTTATTGTATTCTATACAAAATTATTTTTACATTCTTACAAATTTACTATTTATTTTATTCCATACCAAAATTTCTGAACTTTCTGAGCAATAGTTTTTTTTTTATATTTTTTACATCCCAATTATGTCCTGATGTATTTGAAAAGGCTTACGTTTGTGGTGTGCACTATGAGAAAGTATAATTTAAAGTTAAAATCTATGAAAGAATTACTATTTTTATATAATTTCACATTAACGGCTTTTTAAGTGAATTTAAGTTGTTTTCCAGATTTGAAATATCTTATTTTCATTTTAAAAAACAAAAATTTATACAAGTTTTCTGATGTCTTATCTCACAAAAATCAACATAATGTGGCATATCTAACTATTACTTAATATTACTATTTAACGATTACTTATTAATGCTACCGAAACTTAACTGAGTAATATTTCGTATTTTATCACAAATAATTTTTAAATATCTGAACACTGATACATTTTTTTGGATATGTAATTTGAATTAAGATAATTAAAATATATATCTTTTTTACCTAATTAGTACTCACAGTGTCAACAGAATTAATTGGCACTCTCACATAAATATTTTAAATGCCTTTACATCAGAGTGTTTTCCTTTCTTCTATAAACGAATTCTTGATCACAAAAGCAAGAGTTTCAACATTTCACACGCTGACTGTTATCCACACCTTTATCCGGTGATATTAATGTTTTATTTTCTTTCTAGATCCAACATGAGTTTTTCCTTATGATACGATGCCAAGAAGCATCAAACTCGTCATTTAATTTCTTTAGTTCTGGCTTTCTTTCTTTATAAGTCACTGGTTTCTGACCTCAAGATAGGAAGGAGAAGGAAATGGCTCCATGGCAATTGTCCAGGATAACGTGTCATATTTCATTGATATTCCATGGGCGATTTATATCTCTGTTACGCTTCAGAGGGCGATCTTTGTGAAATGACTCGTGAAACTAATACCGTAGGTTCGATTTTTACCTTTTGTTTAGCGGTGCTTGGGAGCACTAAACCTTTATTGGTATACATAATGCTGTATCAGCTAATATAAGAAGGACTTAATTTTTATGAATGGTATGTATCTTAAATTTTGTTTGTATAAATACAAACTCATAATAATAAGAATTGTTTTTACCGATTTCATATATAAAAAGTAATAACTATGGATAGCATGCAGTTTTGCAAATTATTACTATACATGCAACAGAATTCATAATATAAGAACAAAATAAAAAAAAAAAACTACTAAGATTATAATATTTATATATTTTAGTAATTTGAAGAAGTATAAATAGATACATTTTTTAATTCACTTATTAAACTCAACAGATAGGAAGGAGAAGGAAAGACGAATTCCTAGACGAAAGGCAATGAAAATTTTTATTACATACAAGTAGAATTTAAACTATGTGTGTGTGCCTGTGTGTGAGGGTAAAATTCACAAATTTAAAAACATCACATTTTTTTCCAATTTAAAAACATACATGACTAATAGTATCATAAAATTATTTAAAAATATACATTTGTCATTTTTTTAAAAAATATTTATCATTTTAAAGAGACTTATTTTAAGAATTTTTTTTTTAAAATTTACTATTTTTAAATAAATAAAGGACTTTTAAAACTTAAAAATTGTTTTTAAGAAATTATTTTTTCACCGAAATTTTTTACACTATAAATTTAAATAATCTTCAATTAGTTAAAGCATTTCTTTTAAACATGATTAGTCACGTTTCAGCCATGAGGTATTTCTTGTTTCTAGAAAGTAAAGGAAAGAATATTTTGTTTTAATTCATATTGTTAATTCATATTATTCATTCATATTGTTAATTCATAT
>JAPDSC010147039.1:0-10476 GCA_026290005.1 Latrodectus geometricus | reverse complement strand
TTGTTAATTCATATTATTCATTCATATTGTTAATTCATATTATTCATATTGTTAATTCATATTATTCATATTGTTAATTCATATAATTCATATTATACATATTATTCATATTTATGATATAATAATTCATAGCATAAATTGTTATCAATTCAAAACTTTTTGGAGCTCTAAATTATTGAAATAAAATAATTATAATATTCTTTCCTTCAAAAGTATCCATTCATCTAAGGAAAGGGGGAAAGTATAATACGGATGAACCTATGAAGGGAGAGCAGCAATGAAAGATTAATTCACAATCGCATAAATAATGTCTAATATATGATGACTATAATTAAACTATCTTATTTTGAAATTATCTGTAAACCGGCTCAAAGTGAACTTGTGATAGGACAGTGGTTCTGAAGGCAAATGGTCTCTGATTCCTTCCCAGACGTTGCTGAACAACGCAAGATAAATAGTACATTGAAAAATGTGGAAGTTTGCGATTTATATTTTTAATAAATAGGAATTTATTTGAGGAAATTAAAAAAAAAATATTTCAAACTTTTACCATCAGAGAGTATTATTAATAAATTATATCTTTAGCATACATTTATGATAGCTTCGAAATTTTATTGGAACGAAACATGTTTAAAATGACCGTCATCATTTTCTGTTGTCATTTAGAATAAGAAGATAACATGTTCAACACTTGATTCCAATGTGATCTGAGAAAGGGCTATGAACATGGGAACATGTTAGGAAATGCTTCAAATAACTACAAACCTACAAGCCACGTGTCTTGAGATCTGGAGGCCAAATGGACTACAAAAAGTGAAAGCAAATGACACATTTTACTTGTTGTGGTTTTTGAAGGCCTTCTTAAAATAAAACTTAATAAATGGAAGAGTTCTCTCCTGCCAAAAATTTGAGCATGCAAAGCTAGTTCTTGAAGATCAGGAACAAAATTAAGCTGTAGTAATAAAATATATTATTGCTGTATTTTTCAACATATTACTAGAATCACGAAAATCCGATTCGAGGATAAATAATGAGGGGGGGGTGTGTGGAAATCACGCCTTTTCATTTGGTGACTGCAAAATAATGTGAAAGATTTAAAGCAAATTTTATAATAAATTAAAATTTAAAAATGCATTTTGTCTGTTTTTAAAGGATATTCCAAAGAAAACCATAACCAAGTGGTACGACACCTTTTTTTGATCGAAAGATCCCTGTGTTGAAAACTGGGTAATGAATGTTACAATTCTGCTTTTTTGCATGTCTGACCAGTGGGGGTAGGCTAGGGAGTTTTCCGGTTTTTTGTCTCATATAAATATAGACCATTACCTATGGAAATCGACACAGTGCTCGTATAAATCTTTACAACAGCCTTAGGCTATTAGGAAGCCAAAGGCACAGTCTTAAAAGGCCTTATCGTCAAAAAGGGTAATTAAATGTAGTTTTTAAATGCTTAACTGAAATTTATTTTTTTGTCTATTTTAATAAGTCATGTTAGAATGGTTTATGGATAAAAAGATAGCGAAGTCTAAAAGAAATTGTTATAAATGTGTTATTCAATAAAAAAAAGAATTCTGAATTTCTTATACTTCATTTACATTACGCAATATCAATAAAACTTTACTTGAAATATTTTTGTCTGTAGACGTCTTTAAAATAGAATCATTTAACTATTGCATTTCTATACGTTATAAATTTGCTATTTTGAATCGATTTTAATCATAACTTAGTTTCCAAGATTTGGAAGTGATCAACTAGAATTTGTTTCGTAAAAATTTAAATCTTAATAAATTCATAGACATTTTTTAAAATGTTTTATTTTTTATTAAGATAAAAAAATAACCATCCCTGTAGTTTTTTACAAGTAATCCATTCTTATAGTTACAATTGTATATGCAATTTATTTTTATACGTCTAAGCAAAGAACGCTAGAAAACAGTTTGTGATAAATCATGCTTTCTTGCTTAGTCAGCCGAAGTTGTGCTCGGATTTTCTTCCGGTATCCTTCTTAAATCATTTGAAGATAAAGTCACAAAACTGTGAGGAACATATTCGACTCGTATCTTTCAATATTTAAAAATTTATTTTTCCTATTTGCTAAAGGATAGAAATTGTTTGGAATTATCTTCTACTATTTTTCCTTGTCGCAATTCTTTGTCTTACGTATTTCAATTTTACTCAAAAAAATTCATGAACATTTTTTCTTTGTTTCTTTTTCGTGACATTATAATAAATGGATACAAAAAAAGGAACTCCTACATATTAAAATTAAATTTGTTTATAATCTTACTACACAAAACACTATTTTATGATAAAATCTGCCTCAAAAATGCTTCAACAGACAAATACTTCAGACAACAGCTTATATTATGAATTTTACGAATATTTTAGAAGTAGTCTGTAGGAGAATTGTCATTAAATGTTGAGCGGTATTACAACAACCTCATTACAATGCAAAAACTGACATTTCAAGTATGATTAAACTACATTTCATTTCTATATTATCAAACATACAGTTATCAGTCAACTGTTATGCGTTATAAATATATGTAACTATTGTAAAGGACAAACAATAAATTTAAATGTCTACTTTTCGAAGTTATTATTACAGAAATAAAATAGCATTAGAATAATTAAATGGTAAAAATGAATGCAAAGTTAATAATTAGGGGGAAAGGAGTAAAGTTCAAGATTGAGACATTTCTAAATTATGGCGGATACAATTTATTTTTCGTAAATTTAGTGATTTAGCCTCGTTAATATATTTTATTTCGTTATGTATATCTCTCCACATTTATTCCCAGACACTATTAAAATCAGGAGATGGATGTCGCTTTCTGCATACAAATTTATTGGAGTAGGTTTTAAATAACTTGCCATTCTCTTCATTGATAATGCATTCTTTATCTGGAAAAATTATCTCGGTAAGCAACATGAAGTGGACTTCCAAGGAAATTATAGGATATCCTTTTAACGTATAGTTGAAGTGTGTACATAAACGGAATCGAATTTATTTTAGCAAGTTTAATTTGCTAGGTTCAAATTGAGAAAGAATTTATTAATAAATTACTTTAGAATATAGTAAAACAGTTCAACAAATATAATTCTGTTGTTCTAATCCTTTTTTAGGTCGACAAGTCATATCCTTTCTCATAATTATTAATGAGGAATGCTTCCTCATTCAAATAAATCTTCCAAATTACTATATGCAAATTTATACTCCCTTATTTTTTCATTCTAGTTTATATTCATATATACTTTTACATTACAATAATTTTCAATTCGCTTATTATTATCGTTCCCATATTTCCTCTTAACTACTTAATTTTCATTCATTTCGAAGAAAATAAAAAATTAATGAAAATAATTATCATTAACTTTTAATTTTCTTCAAAAAGAACTTAATAAAGGAATTACAATGAACTCATAACATATTTCATGACACAAATTAATTATAAATTTGTGTCTTAAGTTAAACAGTTTAATCCTTATTTCCTTTTCTTTTTACATGTTAGTACTCATATAGGAGAAAGTGATTATTTTTTACTCTTGTAAAATAGTTTTTTATGTGCACGTTCAACATTTTTAAAATGTGTACTTTCGGCCTTCATTGTAACGTAATAAAGTTAAATAGGTTGAGGGTTTTGCCTAATCATCTTATACTTCAAGAACTCCTAATGATAAAGGTTTATTTAGTTTTGTAGATTTCATTGCAAAATTTTTAGTCACTTTTAATTCTTTTTCTCTAGAATCACTATTGTTTGATAAACTTAAAAGATAGATTTTGAGCTCTGTACAAGAGATATTTGTTTTATTCATTATCATTTTTAAATTTTTGAGTTTTTTTTATTATTTATTTATTTATTTATTTATTATTATTATTTTTTTTTTTGAAAATTTGAAACACTTGCAATTTTTGAGATAATATTGAGGAAGCTTTATAAAATACTTAAAAAATAAAAAGTCACACTGTTAAGAAATTCCTTATCATTTATATTTGAGTCGACACTTTGTTACAGCGCATATTTTGAAGTAATGCCAAATATCACGAACCACAAGCTTATGTGAAATGAATAGAGTATTACAAATCTAAATACTAATTCATGTTATAACTGGATGACTTTTGATCCATACTGAGTGTTATTACAGTAATTACAAACTGATAAAATTACTCATAGACTTTCAGTTTAGAGAGAAAGCACATATTAATTAATCAGGATTTTCAAACACAGAGAGAACGATTGGTTGACTGGATTTGTGAAACTCTGAGAGATACGTCAAAAGCCTCTGCTTAGAAAGTCTTTTAAGCTAAGCCTTACTCAAATGTTACATGATGGGAATAAATTGATTTCAGGAAGTTAACTTATCAGTCCTTTCCACTGCAAAATGTTGCAAATAATAAATTTAAGTACATGTACAAACAAAAGTGATAATTGTAAGACTCGTTAGTATTTACAAATAAAATGGTATATTTCCTGATATAAATATATTTTTTGAACATTTTAGCAACTAGATATAAATAGGTAACACAATTTCTTGTAATAAAATTAGCATCATATTGTTGATATGAAGAAATAGCATTCTACAAAGCATTACACTAAAACATATCACAAGCTGTCATGATGCAAAATAATTTTCTTTCATAAATAACAATTTATTTTGCAGGAATATAATTAATATGTAGATTAAACCTCCTTTTAGAGTCACCTTTCGTATATAAACTTATCTATACTATAATGCACTGATTAATTAATCTCAAAAAAATTTTAATTAGAGTTCAGTTTAATTTGAATTTTTATGCCTAATACATAGGATTCATATTTCATAATACGTATTTAGTTTTTAAAAGACACATCACATATATGTGTGTGTGTGTAGAATATCTGACATTTTAAAAATACCAGAATTGTGTGATTTAATGATAACGATAAATGTATCTATGACATCAGTAACGATCATCATAAAAGAATATCATATTTTTTTGCGTTTCTTCTAACAAAATTTTAAAATAGAATATATATTTTACATAAATCACATATTAGCTATGAAGTTCGCAATGTCTTTGAAATAGAATGCTTTCATTTAAATGCAGTATACCTTAATTGACATCAAGTATTTGCATTTTTTAAAAGTTTTGAAAAATAATAGTTGTATTTTCATGAGTCCTCTTTTTTAATTTTGTTTAATGATATTAATGGTATAATTTAATTTGCTGAATGATCATTTCTTTAAAATATCGAACGTCTTTAGCTAATATTATTCAGTTATTTTGATATACATTTGAAAATAATCTGTTTTTCAAAGCACATTTTAGATTTGTGTTTCTTTACTTATGAGTTTTAATAAGATTCACCCTTACTATATATCCCAATTAAGCATAGGTTTGAGTCTTGTTTATATTAAAATTTCAAATATTAGATAATAAATATATGTTTTCACAAAATCTAAATTTTGACATTTTGCACAAATTTTTAAAATTATTTTTATATGAAATTCTAAAAACCTAATTAACATAATGTATGAAATTTAAAATTTACAGAAATTGCTTCAGTATTTAAATTGTACAAAAATATAAATTTTGATATAACAGTATTATTAAAATAAGGGGAGATAAATTTTCAAACATTATTTCTATTAAGTTGAAATTTTTAAACTTTATAAAGTATTTTAAATAATAAATTTAAGCTAGTGAACTTTTATGCCATTTATAGTTGAACGTTTCAAAAAATTATGAATAAAATAAATATTCTGAATTAGTATAATATTTGTGAATTTTTTTATAAGAATCTCATTAAAAATATTTTATCATAAAACATATGAGAAAATTAGTTTTTGATTTGTTATAAGCGAAAAGTCAATTTTGAGTATTTAAAATAAACTACTATAAAAATATAAAGTTGTTACAAATACTGTGATTTTATGAAACATCATTTTATTAAAATTTAAAATCACATGAAAATATGTAATCGAAAATGGTTCACATGGAAAATTTAATTTGTGTTTGATATAACTATAACTACCAAAATTGAATTCTTAATTGGTTTCACTTTATAAGTTTAAATTTTTTATTTATGTGTCATTTATTTTTCTTTTTTATTTAGTTTATTCAAAATTAGTTATATTGAAACATTAATATTCGTATTTTATATTTCGTAAGAATCTAATGAGTTAGAAATCTAAAAATTATTTCTATCTTAAATTGATATTTTTATTTCTGCATACTGATACATTTTTAAAATGTCAAATTCTTATGAAAAATAGCTAAAACATTAAAATTAATCTTTATATAATTTTTAATTAGATATGTTAAAATCAGTTAAAATACTCTTATATTTTCAAAAACAAAGAAAAAAAATTTTAATTTTCTTTTTAACTAAATATTAGAAAATAATTTTGTAAACATTATCAAAATTATTATGGTTAAGGTTTTATGTTTTTTTTAATATTTCTGAAGATTAACTGGTATAATATTAATATTTATGATAGCAAAATATGGGGGAGATTAATAATATATTTTGCTATTTAATGTAAAGAAAAATTCTCTATAGGGTGCTAAATTTTATTTTCTTGTGAGCTGAGACATATTTGTAGTAAAAGAAACGTGATTTTTCAATTTCAAA
Organism: Latrodectus geometricus; assembly: GCA_026290005.1. NCBI lineage: Eukaryota > Metazoa > Arthropoda > Arachnida > Araneae > Theridiidae > Latrodectus > Latrodectus geometricus. Next base: position 3,859 of record JAPDSC010147039.1, on the reverse strand, counting down.
AGTGTAATAGTTACGTCTTCACTTTCAGGTAATTGAATTTCAGTTTTTCTTCAACTGCAAAAATATGTAGTTAAAAAAAGAAATATTGAAGGATAAAAATGCGAAGCATTTTCAATTCACAAAAGTAATATTTCACGTAAAATTTAAAATGTTTCCTCTTCTACAGTAATTATTTTTTTTAAAATATTTTTTCTCTGAATTGTTTGATAGATGGATTGCAAAATCAACCCATGAAGTATACAAAAATATTTTATTTGTTATTTTCTTTGATTTAACTAGGCATTAGATTGATTTTCTTTAGTTAATCAAAATTATTTAATCTACTTCATTTTAATTAATTTATTTTAATTATTTACTTCATTTTAATTAATATTCTTTGCTAAAATTATTCATATTTGAAGTAGATTATTTATAAATATCAGTTTAAAAGAGGGTTTTATTTAAAAAAAAATTATACACCCATATCATAGATATACTTGATTCGACATAAACATGATAAATGTTAATTTACAGCATGTTTTCCTAATGTAGTACAGTATTTTATTATACGTTTATCACTGTTATTCAGGTATAGTGATGTAATTATAAATAAATCATCCAATATGCATATGTATCTATTTATATAATACGTAAATATGTAATTAAGAAGAAGGCATAAAATAAAAAAAATGTGCATACTTTAAGCTGTAAATTTTTAAATTTCAAATGATTTCGCCATTATTTCTAATATATATATATAATAAAGAAATAGTGCAATTTCCAATTAAATTTAAACAGCGTCAGAACAAAATTATTTCATTATTTTCCTGAAAAATGTTGATTCAAAATTTGCATGCAGTTAATTTATATGTTGATAAAAGTATCAAAAATTTATAACAGAAGTTTCTTAAGCCTATTTAAATTAAATAGAGTGTCTTTGAAATAATTTTGCTTTTTGAGGTAATTTTTTAAAAAAAAAATATTTTATGTGGTACTTTTTTCAATTAAAACCCCAAAATGCTAAGCATTTTCTAGATAAAATGTCATGGACAACATGAAAAATAGTAAAATAACTAAGGCAAAAATTGCTGAGCTCTACATAATTGCTTTAAATCAAACGATTTAATTAACCTAACTTATATTGGAAACACATTAAAACAATATGTTTTATAAATGGTTGGATCTAATTTAATTATAATTTTCAGTATACTTTATATGGAGAAAAATTAATTAAGAGTAATCCTAATGGGAAAAAATCAGCACGTTTTATATATTTGTGGAATATTGAAAACACTTAAAAAAGAACAACATTTATTTTTCATAAAAAATTAAATTTATTTGTGGCTTTAAAGCATTAAAAAAAGCAATATAATGTTAGAAACGTGGTATTCTTTATTATTACTTAAATATTTGGTATCATGAAATATACATTTCATTAAAACACACTTTGATAAGAGCATGATTTTTAAACAATTCTTAATATTTGAATTACTTACCAGACTTTAACAAACTAATCTAAAGTACATTTTGATCATTTGCATTATCTTGTAAATATAATTTCTCACTTTCCTATTTTTAATATGAATTTTTATTTGTCGCTTTCATTTTATACTGTCATGAAATGGTGATAGTTTCTTTAATACAGATAAAGGTTTATTCTATTCTACGGAAGATAATACTGTCTATTATGTTCTAGTAGCTATGTAATGAGATGTACAATGATTAGCTTATATATAATTCAAGATAATGAGGCTTAATGTGAAACGTAATACAACAGAATTGAATGCATGATCTCAAATAGTTGTGTATTTGTCGGAAAGGTAGTTAGAAACGAATTATCTGATTCATATTTAAGCGACACTAAAATAATGTATAAGTCTAAATCCTACTGACGTCAGGGATATAATGGACTAATTTTGCTAAAACAAATTATTCATTTACATTGTAGGAAAATGAGTAACATTTCACGTAAAATCTAGTTTCTCGTGATATTAGTATTAATAAATAATAAATTCGTAATTTAAAATATCTGAAAGTGAACACTTATTTGTTAATCTAGGATTACACATGTTTTTATTTATTTTTAATTTGTTTTCAAGCTCATTTGAATTTTTTTTTTATTATTCGAAAAGCATATAAGAAGTTTGCTTGATATTAAATCAATGTTATCCGCAAATTCTTTTGAAGTTTAACTATATTTAAAAATATCGTTTTTCTTTGGATGAATTACAGTATATATACTTTCAAAATTATTAATACCACAGAATTTTAATAATGCCTTTGTTAATATTTAATTTAAATAAAAGTAATAATTTTAATGTTTAATATTGAGTTTATACAAATGTTATTTTACAATATAGAACGAATGTTTATATTTAATATAATTATCACGAATTGCATTGAAAAATATAATATTTCGTATGTTTAAATCTATAGGTTTCAATTAGTTTATAGGGGTAATTTTAATATTACTAATGTTAAAATATTATAATATATGTATATTTTTGTAGGTAGAAATATTATTTTGGAAAATAATATATTATATAAAAGATAGTCATTGTTTTGTATTAACAATCAAGTATAAAATATTCTCTTCCATAACGTTTTCTTCAGATTTGTCACTTAAAGCTAAAATAAAGTAATTTAAAATTTAAGATAAAATAAAAATGAATAATTTTGTATTTGTCTATGATACCCTTATATGATAGAATTTAATTAAAAGTTTCATGTTAAATTTAAATAATTTTAAACTTAACTTGATAATGGAACATTTATTTTGCATAATATATAGGAAATGAATAATTAGTTTTAACAATAGATCACTCCTATTTCTTCAAACAAAGAAGAATAGCAAAGCTATTCATCAATCTTGATTGTTCAGCTATATATTTATAACTCAACAAATCACTTAATATGAAACCTTGGGTAGCAAGTTTTAATTGAAGCAATTCTTAACCAAATTCAACCCAATCTTGTCAAAAATGCTATTTCCTATACTGGAAAATATTCTATAAATAGCACCATATAATGATGTATATGATTTCAATAAAAATACAATTATAGTTCCTTATTATTCCAAAAGTAATATAATAGAGTAATAGAATCTTCATATGAAACTATTAGCAAATAATAATGATTTATTAATGTGTGTGAGATTAAGAGAATGAAAAATAGCGAGATAACTACTAAGAAGTGTGTGGTTTGAAAATTAAGTAGTTTTCAGAAATTGAAGACGTGAAATCAAATAGTAAGATATGATCTTTAAAAATACTAATATTCCATGGCGGTAATTTAAGTTAATTTTTTTCATTCAATTGTTTTATATTTTGGCAAAGAATTATTTATAAACTTAATAATTCACAAATAGAATTTAATTAAGTATAAAAAGATTTATGCTAAAAGTTATGAGAACAAACATATTATAATAATGATATAAATGGAATATGTATATTTTAAACAACAGATTGTTAAATTTTTTCGAAAGAATTGCAGGGAAACGATTACCAATTCCTTTGAGTACATGTTTTTGTGAATTTAATTTTAAGTGTTTTACTTAAAGTATAATATGTACAATAAAATTTATTAAATTTGAAATTTATAATTCCACTTTTCTGCAATAAAATTACGAAGTCAATAACAATTAATATGTCCTACCAGAATTAAAAAGTAATTTTAATTCTGAAAAAGGTTTCATTGATTATCAATTAACGTCAATGTGTAGAAAATTTGTTTTTGTTGACAAGGCTATAGAGGAAAAATTAGAAACATGAAATATTCATATTACAATATGACATTTAGAATTATGGAGAAATATAAAAATCTAAGAGCTTTTCTGAACATTAATATATTAATTTATGTAAAATAAATTTTCACATTAATT
>JAPDSC010147038.1:0-26370 GCA_026290005.1 Latrodectus geometricus | reverse complement strand
ATATATATATATATATATATATATATATATATATATATATATATATAAAGGTAGCAGTTTTAGTACTCAATATCACTATATTTATTTACATGAAAATAAATATACTGTATGTAAATTAAATTTTAAAAAGTTCTTACACCTAAAGTGAAATAAACTAAACCAAAAATAATGTCTCTATGTGTTCTTAATTTTCAAAAAAAAATAAATAAATAAAAAAAACATTGAATCTTTATATTTCTAATACAAAATATACAATAATATATAACCCACAAATAATCCTAACTAAAATTTAATTAAACGTATTAATTTTAATAACCTACTTCTCGTTTAGTAAGATAAAATAGTATATATATATTTTTTTTTCTTTTTTTCTTTTTTTATTATTATTTTTTTTGCTGAATAGATTCAGGAATAGAACGCTTTTTATTTTCTTTACATCGTGTTAAACGGTAATTCTATTTTAAGGTTAGAAACATAAGTTACATGTCTAAGATTGTCATTATTGTTTCTAATTTTTCTGTATAATCTTATTACTTTGAAGTATATTTTAAATTTTGTCGTATTGTTTTCAAAAATGTAGACAATAGTGTCAATACTTTTATTTAAAATTAAAAAGTAAATTTTCAGAAATTTGCGAATTCATCCCTCTTTAGGTAATGGGCATTGTTTATTAAAATTAAATCCGAAATGAATATTGTTTTTGAACTTAGGATAAATTGAATTTACACAACAGATTGAAATATACGACACATACGCCATCACAAAATTATGAAAAAATATTCCTAAAATAATTCGCTATTTCTATCTTGTTATTTGAGGCAGGGAGAATTCGCTAAATGTATTATTAAAGTTCACATAACAGATTTTGTTCTATAATCAATTTTAGTTGGTTTATGAATTATTGTATATCTAACACAACAAAAAACTAATTCTAAAAAGTATTCTAATTTTTAATTTTTTAATTAAATATTATTTTATTAACTTTCAATTATTTTAATATATGAACTTTAAAATAAATAGTACTCTCAGATCTACGTTTAATTAATTTTGTATAAACAATTTTAAGATCATAATTTTAATTTCATTCATTTTGAATCTTGGCATGAATTATTAAACAATTATGTAATTTCTCATGCAGGAGGTACTTAAATTTAATGTGATTAAAATAAGGCTATTATCAAAAATAAAATTCTACACTTAAAATGGAATGAAGTTTTGGAAATATATGCTTGTAAATGATATCCATAGAAATCTAACTTCATTGAGGAAAATGGAAAGCAAACCCTTGATGAAGTTTCCAAAATTTCTTTGTTGCAACCGTAATATAAGTTACTTTTGGTATAAGATGTTTACAATATTTCATTTTGACGAATCACAACTTATGATTAAAATAATGATTGTTGTTTTCAGCAGTTGGATGTGCAATTTTGCCTTTTTTACTAAAAAAATAGCTTTTATGGTACGAGTTTTCAGATTTTGATAATTAAATAAGTCATCAGAATATCTCCACTTATAAATAAGTTTGTAAATAATGACTTTACATTCCTAAGTATGTTACCCTTATCTCCAGTGCTGATCTTTCAAATAGATCTCTTGTAGAAATAATTTTTGTTATAAATTATAATTTGTTTATTAGCTATCAAATTCTGCTCAGTCATTCATTTAGTTAGCATGAGATGCATGCATAATTACTACGCTCAGGTACTAATTTAATTATATAAAGTTTAGCTTCATTCCCATCACAAGAATGCTTGTAACTGGTTGCTAACCATAAGCATGCTGTGGATTTTAATTTCTAATTAACATTGGTATAACCATATATCACTAACGCGGTTTAAATGCTCATTTACCCCTAAATTCCGTAAATAGCACAAAGTATGTAATCATAGACTGTTTCCTTTCAAATTATTAGAAATTAAATATGTATTCTCTCCTAACTTGAGAATTTCCTTTCTTTTTGCTTCTCCGGGTCCAATCCATCCAATCTGCTTAAGAGCACCCAATGAATTTCAAATAATGGAACAGCCGAAAACATTTCCAAAGGATTCCGTCTCAGATATTAACCACCTAGCTATACAGAAAAATATAAATATACATGAATAACTATTAATTATAATAATCTAAAGACAAGAAAAGTGATAATCACTGTAAATATGAAAATTTCAAATGGGTAAATTTTACAAAATGTACCAAATCTCTTGCGAATCTGTCAGTCCCTTCCCAAGTATAAAATTATTGAAAAAATGTAATTTTCTCCAAATTCTAATTTTCTTTTTAATATTAACACATGAAACTTATTTATAAAATCATTTTACATAATAAAAACCCAATAATTAATATCTAAATTGGAGTGTTTATGTTACATCTACATTTTATCCATTTTCAAAGGCAGAGGAAATACTATCAATAGTACAATTCAACGCAATGTTTTTCTTAATGAAATTTAATTTTCATAACAGCATAAATACTAACGATACAGTATTGGTTGAAATTTTCTGGGATTGGACCCAATATGCAAATGTTGAAGTATTCCTCCAAATCACTACATATTTACCCATTAATAGCACCTAAGGAATTTTATATAAGGAAACTGCCGAAAGCAATTGTGAAGGAATCCGTCTCAGATATTAATTACCTTGCTATGGAGAAAAACAAAAATATACAAGAATACCATTTATTATTATTCCTTAGAGATAGTAAAAGTGACAATCAGTGCAAAAATAGAAATTTCCCATGGTTAAATTTTACAAAATGCACCAAATCTGTATCGAATCTCCCAGTCCTGTGACAAGTATACACATAAGGAATAAATGAAATTTTCTCCAAATTCTAATTTTCTTTTATAAAGTGAACACATGGAACACATTTTTAAAAGCATTTTACACAATACAAACCCAATGATTAATATATAAAAGGAATTTTTATGTTACATCTACATTTTATTCATTTTCAGAGGAAGAGGAAATGCTATAAATTGTACAATTCAACATATATGTTTTCCACAATGATATTTAATTTTCAGAACCACATAAATATTAGTAATAAAGTATTTGTTAAATTTTACAGCAATTGGACCCAAACGCAAAAGTTGAAATATTCATGCATATTATAAGATATTTTTCTATTAATAGCACCTCAAGAATTTCATATAAAGGAACTGGTTAATGCATTTGTGAAGGAAACTGTCTCAGATATTAATTACCTTCTTATAGAGAAAAATATAAGTATACAAGAATTCCATTTATTTTTATTCTTTATTGACAGGAAAAGTGACAATCAGTACCAAAATGGAAATTGGTACTGATTACCCATGGGTAACTCTTTCAAAATGTACCAAATCTCTGTCGAATCTCCCAGTCCCGTGACAAGTATAAACTTATTGATGAAATGAAATTTTCTCAAAATTATAATTTTCTTTTATAAAATGAACATATGGAACACTTTTATAAAAGAGTTTTACACAATACATACCCAATATTTTATATATAAATTGGATTTTTTTAGTTATATTCACATTTTACCCATTTTCAAATGCAGACCAAATTCTATCAATTGCATAATTCAACATATATGTTTTGCTCAATGAAATTTAATTTTCATAACAGTATAAATACTAGCGTTACAGTATTTGTTGTAATTTAAAGCAATTGGTTCCAATATGAAACGTTGAAATATTCATTCGAATTTTAGGAATTTTCTCTAATAATAGCACCTCATGAATTTTATATAAGCAATGCTGAAAGCATTTGTGAAGGAATCCGTGTCAGGTACTAAACACGTTGATATGGAGAAAAATAGAAATATACATGAATAGCAATTTTTATTTTTACTTAAAGACAAGAAAATTGATAATCACTGCGAAAATAGAAATAACACATGGGAAAATTTAACAAAATGTACCATATCTCTAGTGAATCTGCAAGTCTCTTGATAAGTTTATACTTATTGTCGAAATAAAATTTTCTCCAAATTCTAAATTTCTTTCATAAAATGAACATATGGAACACATTTATAAAAACATTTTACACAGTATAGACCCAATATTAAATATGTAAATGGAGATTTTTAGTTACATTTGTATTTTATCCATTTTTAAAAGCAGAGGAAATGCCATTAATAGTAAGCTTCAACATATGTTTTTCTCAATGAAAATAATTTTTATTAAAATTATGAATACAAGGAATACAGAATGGGTTGCATTTTACAATAATTGGACCCAATATGCAAGTGTTGAAATATTCATCTGCATTTTAGGATTTTTCTCTATTAATAGCACCTCATGAATTTTATATAAAGAAACTGCCGAAAGCATTTGTTAAGGAATTCGTGTCAGATACTAAACACGTTGGTATGCAGAAAAGTAAAAATATACGTGAAAAGCAATTTTTCTTTTTTTTTAAAGACAAGAAATATGATAATCACTGCAAAAATAGAAATATGCCATGGGTAAATTTTATAAAATGTACCAAATTTCTTGGGAATCTGCCAGTCCCTTGATAGGTATAAACTTATTGTAGAAAATTTTCTTCAAATTCTAATATTCTTTAACAAAATGAACACACAGGGAACATTTATAAAGGCATTTTACACAATAAAAACCCAATATTTAATATATAAATTGGAGATTTTTATTTCTATCTTCATTTTATCCTTTTTCAAAGGCAAAGGAAATTCTATCGATTGTACAATTCTACTTATATATTTTTCTCATTGAAATTTAATTTTAATAACATTATAAATTGTTGCATTTTTTTAGTATGTGTATTTGTTGAATTTTACAGCAATTGGATCCAATATGCAAATGTTGAAATATTCATCCAAATTATTAGATATTTTTCTATTAATAGCACCTCATGAATTTCATATAAGGGAACTGCTTAATGCATTTATCAAGGAGACCGTCTCAGATATTAAATACCTTGTATACAGAAAAATATAAATATACATGAATACAATTATTATTGTCCTTTAAAGACAATAAAAGTGACAATCAGGGCAAAAATAGAAATTTCTAATGGGTAAATTTTAAAAAATGTACCAAATCTCTTTCGAATCTGCCAGTCCCTTTTCAATTATAAACTTACTGAAGAAAGGAAATTTTCTTTTAAACTCTCATTTTCTTTAGTGAAATGAACACACAGGACACATTTATAAAAGCATTTTACACAATACAAATGCAATAGTTAATATTTAATTGGAGTTCTTTTTTTGGTATGTCTACAATTTAAACATTTTCAAAGAAGAGGAAATGCTACCTATTGTAGAATTCCGTTTTTATATTTTTCTGAATTAAATTTAATTTTCATAACACTATAAATTCTAGGAGTAAAATATGGGTTAAGTTTTACATTATTTAGATACCAATATGCAAATGTTGAAATATTCATCCAAATTATAGGATTTTTCTCTATTAAATAAGCAAAAACTGTAGAAACATAATGAGTTTTCTAATTTTTTTTTTAATTTTCAAATTACATTTATATTTTTATTTTGGTTTTGATTTTGATTATTTAAAAAATTCTTTTTTAACAAAAGAAGCACTTTTTAGTTGGTGAGACAAATGGCGACCATAAAAGTCAGGAAATTTTAATCCGGTGCTATGGTATTATCTTGCTGAAATATGTTGCTTCTCAAGACTTAAATATGATACTAAGCTTTCGCTATGAAATGTTTGAAATATGCCAAACATTGCTCAAATATTTTACTCTCAAACTAGAGATGAGTATTTAATGTACTTAATTTCTTTTCTTACCATCTCATTGAATGCATTTATAGTGGTATCAAAATTAATCATGCGATTTGTGTTCACGTTGGACTCTCTAAGATCAAAATAGGGCAATCAGAATGCTGCGTACAGAGCTCAAAATTTCCTTGACTATCAGTTCTCCAACAATCTTTCTTGAACTGTCTTCTTTATGGATATAAAGAGAAGCCGAGCATGATGACAAACCTTGCTGCTTCAATTGTTGTCACGAGATGATAGAAGCCTATTGTTAATAAACCGCTATTCGGAACAGAAGATTCTACTTTCCACGTGACGAATGATGCACGTCTGCCTTCTACATGTATGTCTGTCAGAATGGGTGTTTGGGAGATTAACTGACAATCTTAATTGCGATATGTATATATGATCACTGAAAAAATAATACTGCCAGATGCAAAAAAGTCTATTTTTTGCCTAATTGGCCGTAGAATGTTGTGAATTTGCAAGGTCACCTCAAAATATATTTATTCCTATTGCTTGGGATCATGATCACATTGTGCATTCCTTGCGATGTGATTCTTAATGACAGAGCGATTTATTTTCTACATGACTCTAATTTTATTTCAATTAGTAAAAGCTCAAATATCAAAGGATAAATTTCTACACACATGACGGGTAACGACTCTGCGTCTATCAAATTCTAACATGTGTATTTTCTTTATTTGAGCATAACATGATATCCTGAGAAAATTCTGACTTTATGAAGGGATTTCCGAACGAAAAATCCACAATGCAATTTTTTCTTTTAATGTTTCATATATCTGTTTCACCTGCGTTGACTTAGAAGTCTGTATGGTAATCTTTCGAAAATTTCATCATTTTCTTTTCATGTTACTTTGAGGTTGAGATCATAATTCCTACCTTGTATTTAAACTTAAGTTGCTAGAAATGTGAATGAAAGAAAACCATTTCTAAGCATCCAGACTTCAATTTCAATTATGTATAATATTTCAAATGCATTTTCTTGTGTCAATGATATAGTCAATTCTAAGTATTATCAGTTGAATAATTTTCCTATTCTTTTACATACAAGTATTTATTTTGAGACAGTGGTCTGTTTTATTGTAAAAATATTTTCTAAGTATTATTATTTGAAAAAATATATATTCAAGATTATTATCTTCATGGTTTTCTATCATTGATTTGCTCCTAATCTTCAAAGATCTTTATCAAATCCTTTGATGCATCCTTTCTTGTATGAACTTTATTTATCTGTGTGGATTTTTTTTTATCTTACATTGTATACAATAAAAATTATTGAAATAGATGTACAATACTAATACAACACTATATACTCATTAAATATTTCTTGTAACTTAATTATAATATTATGAAAAAAAAATATAACCAAATACATTTGAGATATTCGAATAAATTCATTCTATAATATGTAATTTAGTAACTAGTACAAATTCATGTATAGTATCATGTATTTAAACGTTCACAAAAAAATTAAAAATATATTTAAAATTTGTTTATTACTTTAAGTGAAGTAATTAAGTTAATTTACATCATACAATATGCAACTTTAACTTTTGAATCCAGTATATATTGATATATTTAAATTAGTGTCTAAAGAGTTAAAGTTACATTTTTTTAATAAACGGAATCCCTGTTGTCTTAAAGAATGATAGCATATATAATAACTTAGAAGATATTTTTATCTTATCAAAATGTATCTTTAAGTTAAAAATAAAATAATTTTTCAAAACTAAATAAGAAATTGTAGTTGCATTTTGAAAATTTTACAGATTAATGTAATAACGATCGGTGCCTTAAATACATGACTACTATCTCAAGTCCTTGTTGTTGCATCGGGAATAATCATATCAAGGTAAAGGGTATATATAAGTTATTTATAATTTTCCGCAGATATTTGAATCGGTTTTTTAATTTCAACACAATTTATAATTTCATAATATGAGTGAGGTTTTTTTAAAGCATTTTCAAGTTTAAGAATTTTTGCAAATTAAAGCAGTTTACTAACTTTAATTCGCAAAAACTCTCTGTACAGCAGTCGTATGGCTACATAGCAAATTATATCTAATAGAGTTTATTAATATCTTTACAAGATGCAGAGAAAATATTATAAAATATAAATATAAGTAATGAAGAGATTTAAATATTTTACAACTTATAAATTTACGAGAATAGTTAATTTAATGATCTGAACACGATTAATTAAATTTGACCTAGATTCTCTGTATAGATCAAATAATGTCTCACTATTTTTGAGAGATATTTTTTCACAGGAATTTAAATAAAATGTGATTGTTAGTAAGCTTAATATTTATATTTTGATAAGCTTTAAAGAAATTCTATGATTCAATGATCAAATAGACATTGAATTTTATCGTATTATTACTGAAGACAAAGAAAAGTGTTTGATATTAACAGAACTTTAAATTTTATCTATAGATGGCGTGTATCATAATATCTGCAATATCTACTTACATCTACAGATATCATAATTTAGAACGATTTGACCAGAAATGAATCATAAAACAAAGGCTAAGCTATAAGTTACACGTTACACCAATTGTACTCTTCCTTTGCATGTAACTTTATTCTATAATTTACGTCATTTCTCAAAGGATGGGAAAAGTTTATTAAAATATTACTTAAAAGAAAGAAAGAAAGAAAAAGTAACACTTTCTTTCTATTGTTTAATGTTGAATAATGTTTCTCACAGGTAAAATTTAGAATGTGCTGAGCAATGTGTGACTTTAATTCAGCTCATTTTGCAATCTCAGTACTGAATATAACACTTCTCAAATTACTCACATCTAGAAATCACACAGATAAAGATCAGATGATCGAAATGGACAAGTATATTAGAGAAATAATGGTTAACAGTTCTAGAATTTCCAAAATTCCACTTCAGCAGATGCTTCACTGAATTTGCAATATGCGAAGAATTGACATCTTGCATGAAAATGCTTCCATTCTTCCATCTACGTTGCATCAATGTTCCGAAATGAAAAGGACATGATTTGTTTCAGGAATTTAAATTGGATACCACACCAACCAGTATAAGGCCATGATCAAAGAAAATTGTTGATATAAAAATAAAATCGGAGAATTCATGGTAAAATCAAACAAAGCAATATCTTTGACACGGCATTGTGGTCAGCGTAGCGTGATCTTTAAGGCTACTGAAAGGCATTTTTTAATACGCAAACACTCTCTTCTGCTGCTTTGCATGCGCAAGCCAAAATTACAACATCCATCTCTTACTGTTCAACAGTGACTGGGGTTGAACCTCGAAATTCTGGGATTCTTCTCATACTCCGAGAAGTTCTAACCTATCACCATGCCATGGTATGTCCAGAAGCAATGGCTTGTAATGCTTATGTTTGAAAAAAAACAATAAATGTTTCTTCCTAGTTGTCAATGTTGATGAGTAATTGATGGGTAAGATAAGTCAAGAATGATTAGTGTGTTTGATGAAGCTGAGCCCCACTGAAAAAGTTTGAGGAATTTTCAGTAGGACAATACATACACTTCTTTTCTATCAATATCATAAACTTGAAAGAATTACAATTAAACATTACAACATTACAATTGAAACAATGATAATGCTATGTTACTTAAGTGTTGTCTAATTTAAAGAAAATTTAAATGATTTATATTTTCATGTGAATGAGGTATGCCGTATAATTCATTAATATTTTCTAGTTTGTTTTAAATTTAAAATTTTTTGAATAACTTCAATTTATCATTTTATAACATCTTTATGTATGAAAATATATTGTTGTTATTTTCTATTTAATAATATGATTTCTTTCAGGCATAAATATGTTTGTTACTTTCCAATTATATTTGGTGATAATCAAAGCAATATATAACTATTTTTCTATTTCACCACTACACATGCTCAACTTTCTTGCACATTTCTGTGACTATCTAAATGATTTTGATCTTAATAGAAATATGAAAACTTAAAGATTGGAACATTAACCTTTTCATTCGAACTACCATCTTCTACTTTTTTTTTTTAGACCGACTTTACTTCGAGACATTTGTCTTTGTGTCTCATCCATATAATTAAAACAATCCATTCTATTTTTAAGAAATAATAATCAAATCGATTGTACATTAACTCCAATTATCTTCAATATGAACTACAAGCAACTTAACATAGAGCTCCAAAAGTATTTTCTATAACCTACCTACTAGTCACCTATTGAATGTAAAATGGTAATGCTTATGGATTGAATTTTAATCTTTAATTTGTAATAATTCTGAAAGAAGTTTGAAAAAATAAAAAGTTTATAACTTTATTCCAGTTTTTTTTTAATTTTGGAATAAAATAAATAAAAAATAACTCTTTAAAAATGTATTAACTGAAAGTGTTACAAATAGCTTTTAATGCAGGGAAAAATTTATCGCTTTCAATTAATAGTTGCATATTCAACATAGTAAATTTTTTACTAGTTTTTAGCCATATCTACATTTTTTAAACTAGAGTAAATGTATTTTAAAGTTAGTAATTTCTTTGTGCTTTGATCAGAAAACTTGAGTCAACAAAATTACTTTAAGATGTGCTTCTTTATCAAATAAAAATTAAATTGAAATTTAAGCATCGCATACAAAGTACAAACCTCTTTTTCAAACAAAAATTAACAATTTTTCCTCAGATTTTTGTTTTACATCGGTAATACTGCAAAGAAAATGTTTTATAATTTTTAGCCAAGTTAATGAAAAAAATGAGTGAAAAAGAAAAAATGAAAACTTTGTATTTGAAAGATTCTTAATGTAAATTTCTAGGAGTTTTAAATTCCTTATTTAAAAATTGTTTCATACATTCAGATTCAGTTATTGTTTATTTAATTTTCTTTTAAATTATTACAAAGTAAAAAAAGTGTTAATTAAGAGCTCTTTACAAAACATTGCGAATATTTTTCAACTAAACTCATAGCTTAAAACAATATTTATTTTCTATAAAAAAAGAAAAGTTATTTTTTTAAAAATATAGAACTTGCTCTTACAAGATAAACCATACATTTCTTTTAAAGTATAAAAACATTATAAATTTGTTAATTAATTTTGTTTTCAGATTTATTTGCTTGAATCAGGTTCAATGGTTCTTATTTTCTATATAAATAGAAAAAAATAATTTATTATAAAATCAATTTAAATATAGTTGAGCTTGTCTCAGATTTGTATAAATAAAGTGAAAATCTACCTATTCAAACATTTTGTTATAATCATGAGCTTTTTATGCGTCTGAAATTCATTGTTAATCATGTATTTTATTTAAAATTCCGAAAGATAATTTTAAACCGATAAATGAATCATATTTACCACACAAAAATTGCTTATGAATTTAAACAATCAATGTGTTTGCTATTTTCTTAAAATTAAATTATATTGACATTTAATTAATTATCATCATTAGTCGCGAACACTTTTATTACTAGCTCTCTATACATCAGGTTCATTTCTGTTTGAATGATCTTTGAAACAAGCATATCACATATTCTTAATATCCCGCGAAAGGAAAAATATATTTCAATAAGATTAAAATGAGTACAGGAGAAAAGATATGTCCGAAACTAAGGAACTTTACATTGAAGTAGATCTTTATGGAGAATTTGTATCGTAAATGTACGTTTTTAACACAGAGCTACACGAGTAATAAATTATTTTAATCACTTTCTATTCAACAAAATAAAACTATGAAAACGTTGTTTTAAAATTTTATTTCGATAAAATTAAATTGATTATGATAGAGAAATAATTTTTTTTTTAAATAAAAAGTAAAAAAAAAAGTAGGCTATCAAATAAAAGCACTTTGACATATTATATTTTTACCATCCTTTAGGAACAAATTTCAAATTAATTAATTTAGGAACGACTTTCAAATAAATTAATTAGCTTCTAAAAATATAAATATGAGTAACTAATAATTATTTACATTATCCAGTGTAAAAGAATATCGCAACTGCTCAGTACATCATGGAACTGAAGACATAAAATACAAAATTGCTCTTTTACTGTAAAATATATAATTAATTTCAAGTGTAGTTTTCTGATGCTTAAAATAGAATGGAATGGAAGAAATATCTCTAAAGGTCTTATATAAATATGGATGACCTGTTCTAACTAAATTATTTTTAAGGTACCAAAAGCCTTTTATTTAGTAACCAAATTCGTAAAATTTTATTTTTACATGAATATTCTCATACATTTTTACATTTTGCTTCATGCTTTATTTGCAATATTGGGATAACATTTTAATTTCATATTGCATTCATTCAATGGTAAGAGTAAGAACAGATTTCATATATTTAATATATAAAATGTACAGGTTGACAAAATAAGTTCTAGAAAATGACAAAATAAATTCTACATGTTGAATCTGGAGATGGTTTTATAAACATTTCTACCATTATTGTTTATCAATATTTGTGCTTATAAGTAGTGAACATGCTATAACGTATTTAGTTATAAATAGATTAAGCGTTTACGTTTTTTTATTGTCTGAATTCTTTTTCTTACAAAATAAAATATTTTTAAATTCTTTGTGTAAAATTCTTCCGGCTAATAAAATTCCTTATTATTCATATTAATTGGTTATACAAAAATCAGTAATCGTATATATTAACATTTTCTTTCAGCCAATTAGGAGACACGATTTGAATTTTGTAATAAATGATCAAGTTAAAATTTTTTTGCAAAATTTATTATTTAGTTTACTTTAACAGAAATGAAATTATTAAATACTTGTAAATACAGTTAAATGGAATAGTTTAAATATTCATAATGTCAATGAGATGATTTGAGTGAGCGACGTTCTGTAATTATTTTGGTTAAAAGATGACATTAACACTCTGAAAACAAAATGAGGACATAAACAGGCTTAAAATGAATGTTTTTTTATAAATTATGTCAATTTTATAAATTTATTAATTTTATACATTTATAAATTTTAATATTTTTATCATAAATCATTTCATTTTATTACTTTCTTAAAAAATGAACATCACACAAATATAGGTTTTTTTTTTTCCAAATATTATTATATATAGTATAAAAACTTTGAGATGGATAAAAAAATAATAATTTTCTTTTAGCATTTAAAAAATCTATCGTAATTATTCTTATTGAAACAGCTATATATAAGTTTAATTATGTTTCTGATCATAATATTTTGGCATAAGTATTTTAATATCGAATAAATTTATACATTACAAAATATTAAAATATCTAAACAAAAATTGAATTCGATGTTAAATTTTTGCAAACATTGTATTATGAGTGTTTTTGATATTGAATATTTTAACATAAAAATTTATATAATGATGATATAAAAATGTCTTTAAGTTGATCATATTTTTTCTATTCAAAATGCCTTTTAATAATATATTTATAGCAATAGTTGATTGTGAAAGCAAGGTTTAGATCACTTCATAACGAAAAACTTTATTTTTTTTCTGGAAAACTATATTCAGAATTGCCTTTAGCCATTATTTTTCTTCTTCAATTGCCGCTGAGCAAAAGTCTTTTATGGGATTTCTATCAGCAGCAGATGGCTGGGAGAAGATTTTTACTCTCTTCAAATATCATCAATGCAATACGATTTATTCTTATGTTCTCATTCAGGAATATAATAAATATTTAGTTTGCTGTATTCTAACAATTCATTAGCATAATGTAAAATTTAAATTATTAATAATTTTTAAAAGACAACATTTTCTGAAAATTTTTTTTACAGCAAAAAAAAAATTAATGTTCCGTACTTATGACAAATTTTATAATTTATTATAATAGAATATTTAATATTACTATGGCTATATCAAACAGTAACATTTAAATTTGTAATTAAATATTTATGATCTGATTGAAAAAGACAAACTTTTCAATTTTAATTATTTAGCAACTAAATATTATACGGTGAAATTGTATTAATAAAAATAAATTGCTTTTATTTTAATTCATCCAAAATCTAAAATTTTAGGTAAAAAAGTAATTTCTAAATTGTTACATAAAAATCTTTTCACATGAATAAAAATTTACTAAAAATCAAATTAAAAGTTAAAAATGTTTGCACAAATATTATTGTTGCGAATTTCAAATAACGTTATGATCTGTTTTCTTTTGTAATTGATAAATTAAATTTTTTACACTATCAAGTGCGAAGAAATCATTCTAAAATTATACAATACTAGCTGATTTATGGAAGATATAATATTGATTTTCTTATTTGCTCTTTAAACATGTTTCAAGTATTCTTTTTAAAAGTAAAAAGTTTTAATTCTAAATTACTATAATTTGTGTTTTAAAAATTAATAGTTTCTTAAAATAAAAAAAAATAAATATAAATTACAGTTTACTACTTTAAACTTATAAACTTTGACTTTTGTTTTTTGAAAAAAAAATATTATTCATATCATTTTTAAAACATTTACTTTGTTTGAATCGTTTTACTATGCTATTTGATCACAAGAAATTTGACATGATTATGAATTTTATGAAATACTTTACAAAATGTATTTGGTATTTATATAATATGATAATTCAACATGCATCAATTCTTTTATTCAATATAGTTGTTCGTATTCTTCTAAACGTAATAAGCCAATCATTTTAAAATGTTTTAAATTCTTTGCGTCTTATAGAAAATTTTAATTATATACACGCATACAAATTATATACATGTATTACATTATATTTGCTTTAAAAACAATTAACTCAAACATAGTAATTTTTGAAGTCTTGAAACATAATCTGAGCATAACATATTCTTCCATTAATATTTCTAATCTTAGAAAAATTAGCAAGTTCCTTCTTATTTTACTTCACTCAATAATACAGATTTATATGCTACGACTTACCCTGAAATTTGACTTTTTTGATAAAAACAAAGTGAAATCTATATAATTTTTATTTCTTTTGTTTACTCAATCATCATGATTTATTTAAAAAAGACGACTTGTCATTTCGAGAAGTAGATTGATTTCATGTGCTAGCCGCTAGATAATAAGACAAAAGGATGTAAAAAGTATTTCATTTTGTCTTTCTTACCTATTTTACTTAATTGGTAAATTGTATTCAATTCATCTTACTAGAATGAATGCTTTAGAAATCAATATAATAGGTTTTCTAACTTTATAAATGAAGAAACAAGTTGACAAAAAAAAACTTTTCCAGCTTAATTTAACTATTATGAATATTCTGCCACACTATTTATGCTTCAAAAATTAACTGTGCTTCTCTGTACTCCATATGCAACAATCAGTTATTACCTAAGGAAAAATTTGCATTTAAAAGTTAAAAGAATTTGCAATGGAAGTATTTATACATGGCATAAAACAGAAAATCGTCTGTGAGTTACTTGTAGATGGTAAAATACATAATGTTAAAAACTATATTCTCGTTGATAGTGGAGAATATGCTTATAATAATCTAACTGCATTCTTGAAATTACATTAAAATTGCTCAAATATTTGAACGAGCTAATATCGATCTATTAGGAAATCTTCAGCATACATACCAAGCAATGTTTACATTACAATCAATGAATTATTTTGTAAAACTTTATTCGGCAAATATATATTTATTTATATTACAACATTTACTATAAAACGTCTACCAAACATGAAACTTATAAATTAAAAGTGTAAGTTATTACTTCCAATAATGCTAAAAATTACTCTGGATGATTTCATCTTCTATTTGAGAGAAAAATTTAACATAATTAACATTTATTTAAATGTTTATTTATATAAAATAATTAAAAAAATTAATTGACCAATAGACGATGAAAGATTCTTCATATTTTTAATTGAAATAAACTGGTAAATTGTGTAACTAATTTCATTGTTTGTTAGTCCTTAATTTGAAATTTATATTTACTAATTTGAAGGCAAAATTCATATTTATCTCTTAATGATTTTCTATGTCTCATCACTTTCATTATGATTTAAAAGTGAAAACGTCAAAAAAATTTTTAATATATTCTTTTCCATATTACTTTTTTTTAAAAACTCTTGAATAATGAGCATTCGTGAAGCGTTTCCAAATGTTTTGAATGCTTAAGTGTTTCTCTCAGGAAAAACAAAGATTAATTCTCACTGTCATTTTCAGTTTGCAGCCTACAATCATATCATAATCTATCAAGATCAAATATTACCATAAAAGTAAAATATTGTGATTTTCCCCGTTTCGAAATCTTATTTCCAACAGTGAATATAGGTTGATGTATTTATGACTGTTTTTCTGACAAATATCTTAAAATGATGTGACTCACACAGATGATTGATTACAGGACGAAAAGTTACCTAGCATTTCCAAATCACTGAAGATTTTACCACTGAAAAATATAAAAAATAGTATTAACCCTATTTTTATTTAACACGAAAATCAAATTTTGTTGAGATTTAAATATTTTGTTATAATATAAAAAAAACATTTGTTTTACTTTGTGAAATCTCTCCTCACAACTGTCAATTTAGACATATTTTGCAGTGGCACAAATATCAGAAAACTTTTAATACAATTATCAATAGCTGTGCATGTAGTTTAATAGAGGAATGTAACCAGTAAATGGTTAAAGATTTTCAAATTAAAAACAAGATGTAAGCATAAATTATGTTTATATTTAACTAATTTGAAGTTAAATTTATTTATTTGTGAGTTGAATCATATATTACGAAAATAATATGCTCCCTGTTTTAACTACAATGGCTATGTCCGCTCCCCGTTAACATCAACAGAGTTTAGCAACATTTGCCAAGTGCAGTTTTTGAGAGGGTGACCACATACTCCCTCGTTAGTTTATTTAAACTCTGTGTTGGAGCCGTGTCCAAAATAGTCGATGATGAATAAATACCTTCGTGGCGTGAACGTGAACAGGAGAGTATCAGCTCAGGTGTGAATTCTTTACCAGTTCAATTCCTGCCTGATTCAAAATTACAAATTTACTAGGTTTTGGGTGAGTATTCCAAACCCGATAAATTTAAGGTACAGTGCGGGACTCATCTGCACCAGTATATAAACTTAGTTTTGTAGAATAAGGTAAGTATAAAAAATTTAAATTTCAGTGTGTTTTGGAAAAATTGTGGGATTTGATTTAACCGAAAAATTTATTTTTAAAAATATTTTTAAATTAGTTTTAAATTTATTTTCTTAAAATTACATCATCTTAGAGATATTATCTATTCGTACATACTAAATTAATTCTAAAATGCAAAACTACTGAAAGCTTAATATGGTTGTTTGAACATACCTGAAATAGTTTTCATTTATGATTAAGTATTTATGATTAATTTTGAGAGAAACTTTTCTTTGATACGCTTAAATTAATAACTTTAAGGCAACAGCATCGTAAAAGTCTCAAATTCAGATAAATAAGAATGAAGGAACAATAGAATAAATGACTTTTTTTTCCTATTAATTAAAAAAAAGAAATATGTATAATTTATTTCATTTCGCAAAATAACTCAAAATTAAAATTTTTTGACAAATATTAAGAATGAAAAATTAATATTCATAATTTTCAGTTATAAAAATGTAGATAAAATATACTGAAAAATAAATCAATTAAAGATAAAAATATATTTATTCATGGAAAATACTGGACTTTGTGTTTGCTTAAAATATAAAGCTAACAAATAATTTTTTTCGATATGGGTGAAAGTTCTTAAAATATTTATATAATCTGTAAATTCAAATATATATATGAAATAGAAAAACCTGAGTTTTTAAATTCGTAATTTTTAAGTGATTTTTCAATTATTCTATCATATCATATATACATGCATCATAATATCATATTATATATTTTAATTTATTCTAGCATTTTATAATTTTTTAATAAATGTATCTCGGTTATTACATTAATATGTTACATACTTTTAGGTCAAAATTATTCAAAATGAATTTGAGAAATTTAATTATGTACAAAATGCATTTTAGTTTAACTGTAATTAATTAACTAGAACTTCATTTGAAGTAATTTAACAGTTATTGGGAAAAGTGATAATTTCTTTAAGTTAGCTCTCATTTCATCTTAAGACAAGTTTTAAAACAAATTTCCAGTCTAAAGGTACTCTTTCGAGTCAGTTTTAATATTAAATATTGCAACTTAAGACGGCCGAATCAAGTATATTTAATATTCTATGGTAGTAGTTTATAACCTAAAGGGTCCAACAGTTGATCTATAAGAAACATGTACACATTAAAAAAATAAAAGTATCTCGAACACAATAATTTGATTTTATTTGTAAAAGTGGCGTTAAATTCAACATGTAATTTCTTTTGACGCTTCGTTAAGGTCAAGAATCCTTCTTTTTTTCTTGATAAAGTACTTATTTTCAATTAAAATGTTCAAACATATTATTGATATTATCTTATACAATAAATCACGTAAAAATGTGTTTGTGAAATCAGAAAAAGATCAATTTACGTAGGCAAACTTAAACTTCAATTTTCGAATATCATAACTATGTATTTTCAAACTGCTTGACCAAAAAAATGTCCTATTCCTAGCAATTAGATAACAAACATATATTTTTAATGTTAAGATATATTTTTAATGTTAAGATATATTTTTAATGTTTTTATATATAAAGCGCAGATAACACAATTCCAGAAAACATATTCTTATACGATTAATATCATTAAATGGAAAATATTACTAAAATAGGATTTTGATATGATGGAATACAACAAATAGTAATTTCTTTTAAAGGCTAAAGTGTCCTTAAAGTCTACAATAATTGAAGCTCTAGTTTTAGAGTTATACATGAAATTAATCATCAATACCTAAATTAAAATGAATATGAATTGAAGTTAGTAAATAATTAAAAAATAAAGCTTTTGATAATATATTTTTAACAATCACTGAATTCTGGTTAATTCCGTTAAACCCAAGCGTTTTGTGTTTCAAAAATAATAAATTTAGCAATAGAGAGCTTTCGTTTAAATCGTAATTTGAAATAACCTATACTATTCTTATGAAACTCGCATGTCAATTAACTTTAATAAATTGTATCGAAGCTAAATATAATTTTGAGTCTGCAAGACAATAAATAAAAATCGAATTGCTAGCAATTAAACAGATGGACATTCAAAAACCTTTATATTTAGATAAATAACAATTCTGCTTTCAGCACATGGTATTAAGGTTTTTAAACAAGTATATTTATGTTATGGATAATTCAGAAACAAATTTAGAGTTTATTTTTAAATTTAAATTTCTAGAAACCAAAATATATTATTGGTTTCAAAGGCTAAAATACTGATTTTAGGCATCACGTTTTATTGGAATTCTTTGTGAAGTGACATTTTTCTCCAAATGTTTTAGATCCAATTTTGAAATTCACTGTCATATAATTTCAATCATAACACCGAATGGAAAATACTTCGTTACTTTTAAAGCATTTAATGTCTACGGAATATGTAATATTGGCAATGAGTATGTAGATAGATTACCATTATAAAAAATTCTTGATTGCTTGAGAACGACTGTTAGTTCACCAACCAAAATATTTGTCTTACTGGATATATAACGTAGTCAATACTATGTTGACGCGTTAGCTTTTCTTTTTCCTGTGTAACAATATCCAACATTTTGTTTCTGTTCGGTTGGTTTAAAATCACTCTATATACAACATGTTGTTTCTGTTTCTGTATAAACATGTATTAAGTTAAGTTTTCGAATCAAAGAGCTATTGAATTTAAATTATGGTGTAATAAAAATATTTTACTTTTAAATGCACAATTTCTGCTGTTACGCTCATTTTTGATCTTTTCAAAAATGTTGATTTCCATGCGAAATTTTCTTTACTCTTTTCGGTGATATTTAAATTATGATATGTTTATTGAAAATGTAATATAAACTCAACGGACTTTTTAGAAAAGCTAAAATGAAATGAAGTTTAACATCATGATGGTTTTGAAGCCAAAAGCATCAAAAATGAAATTTAATTTTCTCATTATTTCAAATACTAAACAAGTGGTAAATCATCCATTTACATTTTAAACAAATATTATATTATTACATATTTCTCACTAACGCAAGCATTGATTTTTGATCAGCTATTTATTTTTACATTATTCTGTATGTTGAATTCTCATTGATCTGGAGAATATACAAATATGAATAACTGTAAATAATAAATATTCTTATATTATGCAGTGCAGATTCAATTTATAATGAAGCTTGTGTAAATCCTCTTACAAAAATTAATCAAGTAATTTTCAACTATCCAAATAACGAAAAATTTCTCTTATCTGTAGAATTTAACCTTATTTATACACATTCATCAGTATAAAAGTATAAATTATATTATACTTTGTATTTAATCTTTTCCACACAAGAATAAGTCTTAAACATTACATATGATTTGTGTGGATCCTGAACAATATCAGTCATTTATATCCATGATGGATACCGAGCACATTTATCATAGAAATGATGACAATAAATGTACACTTTATTCAATCAGCTGGAGTCTTATGCAATATCTATATGCAATATCTTACACTCATTTTATTATTATCTTTCTACGTAAGTTTTTCAATATATTCTCGAGTAAAATACTGCCAAAAATAAGGTTCATATGAACATATGAATGTATATACATATAAAAATATATATTCCAAAAATTACAATAGAACTATATTTTAGGATTATATAAACATATATAACAAACGATTCGTTATGTATTCTGAAAAAAACTTGTTAATATGTATGTAATATTAGAGATAGTAATTATAATTTAGAGTATGTAATATTGTATTAGAATATGAAAAATATTAGTCTTTAGAGCATATCAAAATATATATATATATACATTAATTAAACTTTCTTGTTAAAACATTATTAACTATTTTAACTAAACTCGAAGAAATTAATGATGACCAAGTAACTATAATGATATCTTTCAAATACATATATAAATACATAAATATATAATTTAAATGATATAAAGAAGTTTATTTATATAATAGTAAATTAATAATACAATATCAGCAGTAATTTGGTAATATAATTAAGTAATCAGGATTTATCGTTGATAAATATAAGGATTTCTGTGTGGCTTTAATGCAACAGTTATTCAAATCATCGTGTTGACAGAAGTTTTGAAATTTGAAAATCGTTCATTTTGTTAATCATTTAAAATAACATTTGTCTATTAAAATGATGACTTAATTATGTCAAAAATATGAATATATAACACTATTTATTATTTAAGATACCTGAAATTTCACACCTAATAGTTAATTTAAAGATTTATGTCTGATAAATAAATATGATTATTTGCTGGAATCATCGGAATCAAAATAACTTGGATAATTTAATTAAATACACACCTTGAAAAATCTATTAAACTTTTCAAATGTTAAATCAGCATTTCTATGTCTCAAAATAAATTGTGTATTTATTACAAAAGTTCAAAATAGACTTCGCTTTGTTCAATAATATTTAATGCATAAAATTAACCATATTTATCTTCCATCTATGAAAGCCATTAATTTATTTTCTATTGCTTAATAGGCTATATTTTAAACACTGTAAGATTTATTTTCTTAAACGTATTAATAAACTTGATTATTATGCTTCATTACCGAACCTAATAAGTGGCAAAAATGTAAGATGTCTCCTGCCGATTATTATAAAATAAATTATTTTTAAAATTGAGTAGTTACTTATACAACGATTGTTAATATAGAATAACAGGTAAAACACACATACATTTAAAATCCAACAAAAGGCTACATGAAATTATGAGTAATTAACTCGTCAACAAAATGATATCCATACATTTAATGATTAAAATTTCCTAGACTCATATAAGTAAATTCAAATATTGTCAAAATATAAATAAATTAATTTAAAAAAATATTTGTTGAAATATTTATATGCATTATAAAAACTCAGTCATATTTATTAAACAATAAATTATGAAAAATAAATTAAAATAAATGCATATCTTACTTTATTGCTTAAGAACATAAAACCTGTTTTAAATGTAAATTACTTTATATGAAATATGTCTACGAGATTCTATATGGCACAAAAAGCAATAAGATATTCGAAGAAGACGTATATGAATACGAGGATGCGAAGAATCATAAAAAGTCTTTTGCGAAATGCCTTTGCGAATAAAGTCTAAGAATATAACATTTTTTGCCTTTCTGGAATGATAAATGACATCTAATATTCTTCCTTCTAGCTGAAAGAATTTGAATATTTCTTTTACTGCAAAGCATCACTCCCAATAGAGTAAATCGCATTTTTATCACATCATCGAAAGGTCAGCGTACAAAAGATTAGAATAGTGATTCGCGTAGCAGCAAACATAAATATTCATTTTCTAGTAAACTAATTATGTGAGTGTGAAATTTTAGACTGAGTTTTTGAAGTAGGCTTGACATCTCAGCTTCTTAGCATTCCAAAAACATTCACTGAATGTATATATAACTTCTAAATAAATATATGTATACTTTTATCTAATCTCGTAAATTGTATTACAAACATTGAATTTGAGGGAAAGTATTAATCTGAATATATTTTGTTTTGAAGCTGTCAGTGTGTTTTTAGTTTCAATTTAATTTGAATATATTATTTTACCATGAAATAGAAACTTATTTTTGTTTTATTTTATAAGTAAAATAAACCAAATTTATTAGTAAAAATATTCAAATGAAATATTTTATTAATACGCGATATTTCAATAAGTGAAGAATTTTTAAAAAATGCAACAAGAGTTATTAATGAATGGTAATATTTTTGCTATAGCAAATGATTAAACAATAGAAATAATAAATACGAAGTAATATAAAGCTGAATTACAATGTTAATTATATAATTAGTAGTTACATTTTAAACATTAAAACTTGGGTAATCACAGTGGTTAAATATATTACATTAAATACGGTTTGATTAAATGCAATATTTTGTTTAAATTATAATATCCAGGTTTAATTACTCTATTTATTTTAAAACACTCTTAAAATATACAAGCAATATATGAATATAAACAAGGTACTATCTAACGTTATCAATAAGTCTATATCAATATTAATCAAGAGTTGACTATATCAAGAGTTGACGTATTGATATATAATCTATATCAATAAGTCAATTCTATAATTCTTCTTTTACCATGGACAATTGATAGCAGCTTTACTTGGAATCATGTGATTTAGAGTTCCTTGATTTTTTGTGGGCAAATATTTAAAAGTATATAAATAATATTATGAAGAAAATGTGATTTAGGTCTTTTACTTGGCTCGTTTTCAAAATCGCCGATGCCATGACGAAAATTCTAGAACCTCTATTTCAAAGTGAAACTTAATTAGCAACAAATGAAAGGGCTGAAAAAAAAAGAGTAATTAATGAGCATGCGCGAAAAAACGCTGCAAATTCGCGAGTTGGCAAAGTAGGGGACCTAAAGCAAAATTCAACCAATATTATAAATAATATGTCTGGTACAAAAATATTTAATTATTTCTTATGGTACATTAAATTAATTTTTACTTCAAATTTAAACAAAATTTCAAAATAAATAAATATTTGACTCTAACACAAATGTTTTAATCAATAAAATTGCTTTATCAAACCGCAATTCAAATTTGTACAATAAAATTGAAATTTATGTTTTCTACGTTCTTCAAAGACATACTTTTAAATAGAAGCGATTTCCCCTTACTTAAAAACAAAATTGCAAGTATTTAGAATCATAGAGTAATAAATATCAATATTTGAGTTGTTACAGTGTGTCTTTACCCAGTGGAACACTGTAATCTTGTGAATATCCTGATTCAACAATCCCCTAATATTAAACCAAAGAAAATAAAGCAGAAGCTAAAGCAATGGAAAACAGAACCAGAACTGACGAAAGAAGAAGCACAACATTTCATACAATATTCAAGCCACAGTATTTTCCATGAAACTCAAAATAATAAAAAGGTTGTGACTATTTTTATAGAAAAGGAATAGTAAAGAAGGAGTATAGGTCCAAGGAATAAAATATAATTTAAGGAAGCATAGTATCTTCGGGTAGCTTTTGGATAAAAGATTCAAACAAAAAAGCGTTGGTGGCAAGAAAAGCAAATCCTGAAAAAAAATATTTTCCGTAACTTTTTTCTTGTCTATTCACTGGTACAAAACCAATGGGTTAGTGAAGTGGTTGGTATTTGGTGTTTTTTTGGAAAATAACCTGAGGACACATTATTCTACAGCTCATGAAATTAATTATATGGTTTGTCATATTAAAGTTTCTAATGTAAATTTGGTTCGACAAATATATTACAAAAAGATAATAAAAATAATTGGCAATAAACATCTTATTTCTTGCTATATTTTTATTAAAAACGTTTTAATAATAGGTTACAAGAAGATTATTTAGAAAGAAGCGAAGTGAAGTGAACATATGGGATAATTAATTAGCATCCCGTATGCGTCTAATCTAAAGATAAAAGCTCACTCTTTAAAGCAGTTGTTTCTAAATTCTATGTTATTATAGTATTAGGGTTCCTTTATCTGTTTTAGCTTATAAAATACAGATATTTAAGTGAAAATTAATTAGAAGTTTAAAATATTTCTCGCTGATAGCAGCTTCTTTGAAATATTAAAAAAGCTTATTCATGGTTTTACATATTTATGAAGATTTTACATGAATCTAAAGTGTAACAATGAATACAAAATTTCATATCTAATTTCATTTATTTTAATTTTTAAAGACGATACCCCTTCGACTGTTTTTCTTCACGTTTAGTACATTTTTGTTTTCATTTTATGTAAATTTAATATTGTTTATTAGCTTAAATGCCTGATAATAATTTAATTTGTGATTTATATTATTTATCCATTGGTTATACTTAGTCATTTTGCGATTTCATTACTTTCAGAAATGTTTTACTGAGTTTATTACTTATTTAGTTTCTCGAATTAATTGCTTCAAATTAAGGTGAGTTTTCCTAAAAAATATGCATGTAATTTAAAGATTAATGTTTTCTTAAGAAATCTATGCGTATTAATTTTGACAAAGTACTCTTCGTGTGAAACTATTTAAAACTTTAAAAAATTTGAATAATAAATGTCTTAAAAAATAAATATTTAAAGAAAAATGTAGTAAAAGTACGTCAATATGGTACATTCGGGGATACAATTTTAACTACTTGACTTTATTTTCATTTAAAAATTTCTGAATTAAGTAAAAGAATGCAAAAAGCTTCTTTATATTATGTGTTTATACGTTCATTTTCTTATATTTCATAAATTAGTATCACAATTAAATTTTTATTAATTTCAAATAATCTATGCTAACTTATTCTTGCATGAATGAGAGAATTCATACATGAAAACGTCATGAATAAAATTAGAAAACATTGGAAGCAATATTTCATGTAATATTTCATACACTTTGTACTTGTTTCTTTGCTTTTCTTTCATCCAAGTCCAGATATAGTCCCTAAATTTTAATATTGCAGAAATAGCAGGACAATAATTTATGCATGTTTTGATTTTTTTTAACATAGAAATAAATCCTTTTTTCAGTATCTACTGATGTTGAATGTTTTGGCGTATATGCAAATATTTGACTGTGTCTTCAAATATTGTATTTGAAATCAAAGAAAAAACTTAAGTAAAATAATTTCTGACATTCCATTATAACTTGTTAACGACCAAGTTACATTAAATCATGATTAAATGTATTTGAATGACTCAAGCATTTTTATTACTACTAAAATCTCTTAAGTAAAATTTTAATTATATGCGTCGTATTTTTTCTAAAACAATAAACAGCTTACAATTTTATTTCTTATAAAACAATTTATAGGTTCAGTAAATTAATTAATTTTCAAAAACATAAGTTTGATATTTTAAAATTTCAATTTTCTGATATTAATTAATGTCAAAGGTTTAGAATTGTACTTTATGATATTTTTTAACATAATATGCTAATTTCTTTTCTGAAAATATTGTGAATAATGGAGTTAGTAATATTTCTCATTGTTCATTGAATTTATATAAGTAACATCACATAAATATAAAACCAAAAGTTCATCAAACGTTAATTTACTCTGTAAAGTTACCTAATAAATCTACTTCTATAATTGTTAAATGTTTGATAACAATACTTTCAAATGGATATAACATTTCATAATATTTCAATTCAAACCTATTATTAGTTTAATTATTTAAATCAGTTTTTGCATTTCTTTGTATTCAATATAATACTGTTGTAGTGGAAAAGACGTCATAAAGAAATTATTCAACCAAATTTTAAAAGTTGATTACTTGAAATTAAATAACTGTACATGAGTTTATTAGCTGTAAATTGTGTTAAATATTCTCTCATATTTCTCGAATTTACAAAGAATTATTAAGAATCCTTAATAAAATATATTTACGACGGTTTTTGTAAAAACGCGTAATACTACTTTAAATTTAATCTCATTTGGAGCTGAACCTCACAATTTGATTTCAAGAAAATCTAAGTTAAGTGCATTAGGTTTTAAGAAATTTGAAAGAATTTTCTTCATTTTTCAAAAGCATTTTCTTTCATCTTCCACAGACAGTACTCCTGAAGATGTAAATTCAATCTGAAAACAGTAAATGCTGCGAGTGGCATTTGAATTATTGC
>JAPDSC010147037.1:160177-173445 GCA_026290005.1 Latrodectus geometricus | reverse complement strand
TCAAGTGATCTTAATACATATAAAAACATTTGATATTGACATTCAAATTAAAAAAAATTATAAAATAAACTTTATATGAAATTGTGCGCGATTTTCTTAAGGGCATATAAGTTGATTTATAAAGTAAATCTTTTGGTTCTCTTCGTAATTAATATTACATTCTTGATTAATTTAAAAAATACGCTTAATTTCATAAGACAAGATAAATAAATTTTATATTGTGCATATTTATCCCAAACTGCTTTTGTACAATTATTAACAGTAAAAAGAGGCAAAAAACAAAAAAATTATCGCAGGCTGTGTGAAAAACGCTAGATTTCAGGGCGCGACGGTATTTGGCGCTTCCAGACTAAAAAAGGAAAGGCCGCCTACACACAAACGTTTTCTCCAGTAAACTTCGCTGACACCGCTCTATTTAGAAACTTTATATGCGCGCTCATGAAACCGGAAAAAAACGCGGGGGAAAATTCAATATTAAATTAAAAGATGCTTCTGCGTTAGTTTTTAGATTATTTATTTTTATTTTTGCTGATAATGGGCCTTTTTATAATTAATTATAAAAGATAATTATCCCTTTTGAAAAACTTAATTTTAGGCGAAAAATCCCTAGTTGTATCGAAAAATCCCTAGTTATCCCCAATTCCATCTATAAAAATGAGCGAAGGAACACGTAAACATAAATGAGTTGCAGAAATAAAAATTATCACTTACTGCTTCGAAAATCCTCAGGGTTCCCTGTTTAGACCTCAAGTATTCCGTGTCGAGAGACATCTTTGACTGAGATTCCGCTCTTCCTTGCGCGGCTCTTTGGCGAGAATGTTGGCGGCAACAGGTTTTGCGAAAGTTGACCTGACAATCTGCGTGGGCCGCCCAAACATTGGCTTGTTTTGTATGCTGCAATTTTGTTTCCAACTGAATTAATGTTTATGTTATTTAGCCTCATTTCACTCTCTAATTAGAAAAAACTCTTTTCTGCCGCAAAAATGGAGCCAACGAGTTTTTCCAAAAAATGAATTCATTTTGATTTCGTAAAATTTAAAATATTGTGTTGGAGAAATAATTTTATTAAATTTCAGCATTTTTTGTCAAAATATAAAATTTAGGCACTAAAATAATTGCGCTAAAAATAAATGAAAGTTAATAATAATAAATGGAAATATATATAATTTTACTAATTATCATTTAAAAAATCCTTATAATTTCTGATAAAAAATATATTTTTGAATTGTGATTAATTTCATTTCATAAGACTTCTGAAAAACAAAAAAAATAACAAAACTGTTCAGATGAAAAGTGTATGAAGAAGACATCAATTTTATTATAAATTATTTCATGAAACAATATACAAAATTTAAAATAAATAAATTAAAATATTAAAAGTTAAAGCATTATAATTGAAAATAAATATGAAAGTAATAGAATGTAACTAATATCGTCTTAAATTAAAAAAAAATGGTCAAATGAATTTATTTATGGAAGATTTTCTTATTTATGGAAGATTAAGAGTGGGGAGTAAATTAGATGGACGAATATTTTAAAATGTTTGATTTTTCTTTTCTGTTAACTTTGTAAGGATTGAAAATTAAAAAATTTCCTTCTTGTCGTCACTTTGTAGTAAAACCATGCTTTTCAATATGAGAGGTTCTGGGTTTGATCCCAATCACTGCTGAACAAGAGGTGTATGTTGCATTTGTATTTTCTGCATGCTTGCCTGTCTTAGAGGTTTTTTGAGTTTCCTCCATTGCAATATATGAAAACCTTTCCTTAAAAGACTTTTCGAAATACCAAGGATATCACAATAGGCATCTTAAAAAATATTTCATTTGTATTCACAAAGTGGTATCAATATATAATACAAAAAATAAATGTAAAATACATTGAAATAATTTATGATTATTTCATTATATTTTAGTAATTATGTATTTTCTTTTTCAAAATATTTCATTTTTAATTAATAATTTTTATATTTATAATATTTAATTCATTTTTAATTGATAATATAAAAGATATACATAAATTACATAAATAATTATATATAATGATATAAATCTAACAATAAAATACATTCTACTATGTAAAGAAGAAATAATTCTATAAAGAAAAATCAAGAGTTATAAAAAATTAAGCTTATTTATAACTCTTGGCATTCTTCCAGACTTGAACACTATGGCGAGTTGCTATTATCATTAATTCATTCAAAACAAGGGAAACTGGTTATTGGTCAGTTTATTTGAAAATACAAAGATATGTGGTAATCAAAATTATAATGAAGCATTATGCAACTTAAAGTTTCATTCGCGTATGCCTATGTTTGATTTTTTAAATGGTTTCAACTTTTATTAGCTAAAAAGAATGAATAAATTTTTCTTGAAGAGAAAATTATATTCTTTTTAAGAATCATATAAGGTAAAATTTTGACGTATACAAAAAGATTCTAAATATAATAATATACTCTTATTAGTAGTAAAAGAACTGAGTGTGTGCATCCTTAAATTTTAAAATCTTTTTCAATCGAAAAATAGAGACGAAATTAAATACATAGTTGATAGTGACTAGTAATTTTTTTTAATTTCCAAAAATATAAACAGAATTCTCCATTGAAAGCAAAATCTGTATTTTTGCTCACACAAAAAATACCCAATGGTTTGTCAACAAAAATAGTAACTGAAGAAAACATGACATTCAAAAATAAAAATATGCATCCGAAAATATATCTCATTAAACAATATTGCAAGAGGGAAATATTAGGTTGAGGAAAAAAGTTATCCATTATTTTTTTGGTAGACGTCTGTAGTGATCGCTATCTCGTGAGGTATCTATCAAACAATTTCAAATTTATGCTCATTGGAAAGGTGACATTTGACACTAAAATATCCTCTTGCGGTTTTTTGTTTGATAAATTCAGTTACGAGTACAAGGTTTTAAAAATAGAAGGCAACAAACAGAAAATTCGATACATTTTAGTTTTTCTTTTATAATGGAGAAAATGCTAACCAGGTGGCTAAAATTGTGAAAGGTGTTTATCGTCCTATATATGACTGTAACAACCAGTTACGCACAATTTTGGTTTCGTTGATTCCGTTTGGGTATTTGGATGCTAAAGATGCACATCGCATGGATACAACATCGTCGAGAATGTCTATAAAATATCAAAAATTATCAAACTTGACAGCATGTCAGGAGTCGTAGCTTCGCACAAAACCTAAAAATCTACATGAAAACCGTTTTAAACCTTTTTATAAAGCGAATCTGAAAGAAGTTACAAAAAGTTCAAGTAAAAATAATGGATTTCTTTTTCCTCAACCTAATATTTGTTAAAAGATCACCAAAAAAATTGTCTGTTCTTTAAAAAGAAATGTGT
Organism: Latrodectus geometricus; assembly: GCA_026290005.1. NCBI lineage: Eukaryota > Metazoa > Arthropoda > Arachnida > Araneae > Theridiidae > Latrodectus > Latrodectus geometricus. The sequence continues at coordinate 170,084 of JAPDSC010147037.1, read as the reverse complement.
TCCACGAATTGAACAAATATCCTTAATCGTTAAGAAAATTATCTTTGATTAAGCAAGACAAAATTAGCAAATTTCTCAGAATATTTTTAAAAGTAATAGATTACCTATGTTCGATATATTGGTTTAGTAAAGATATTTTACAATGTGATACTTTATAATTTATAACAAAATCTTAACATGCAATTGTTAGTCTAGCAGTATTAGAGAGGAAGAACTGACTCTCTCTTTTTTTAATAACAATAACAAATACCTGATCAAGAAAGTAATGAGAAACATAATTCGATTTTTCAACAAGATTTATTTTGCGAAGATTATAAAAAAGTTTATTTTGTATAATAAATACAGTGACTTTTAATTGGTTCGCTAAATTAAAGTGACATTGAAATTGCATGGAAATATTGATTTAAAAAATTTATTTAAAAAAAAATAGCATTTCAAAAAAAAAATCTATATAATTTGTGTATATAATCATTTCCCTTCATATAAGATTTAATGGTTTTCTTCCTTATAAATCTTAATAGTTTTTCTATATAATTCAAACAGAATATGTATTTCTTTTATTTCTATTGGCGGGCATTCTTGAGCAAGTAAGTAACATTAGCCCATTTGCCGCAATAAGGCCGGAAACTGCTACTCATTTTATTGTTTCCCGGTGGGCACCTGTGTACCAAGTCACGGATGTACGAGTAGCATTGCCCACGCCACACCACGACAAACCCGCTTATAGGGCGGAAAAAAGTACAAGAAACACAGAGATAGAAAGTAGATCCATGCCAGAGCCGGGATTCGAACCCAGGTCCTCCCCATCCAAAATCAGTTATGCTAACCTCTAGACAGGTTAGGCAGCCTTCAAACAGAATATTAGATGTCATATGTATTAAAATCGCTTACTCGCATAATTAAAAATACTTCTCTTACAATTTCGCTTACAAATATAATCACAAATATCCCTTAGATTTTAATATTCCTATCCAATATCACAGGAAATTTTTTTTTATTTTATTAAGTGTTACTTAATATTCTCTCTTCCTAGAACTTCTATGTTATTTTAATTTATCTGAATGTTAGTTACTTATAATTTTTAATGATAATTATAATAATTTTAAATATTTAGAAATATATTATTTAAAAATCGTAGTGAATTTAATGTAATGAATACATTTATTTATTGAAATCAGAATAATGACTTTATCTTATAAAAATCGTAAAAAAAATTCTTTAAATATATTTTAACATTCATTTCTTTTTTGTATTCTATTTTTGTCCATTAAGGAATGCAATAAAATCTAACACAAAAAACACAAAGCAGAAAATATTTTTCCAAAAACAAAATTATTTTAAAAATAAAATAGAAAAAGAAATGTCTGTTTTAGGAGGGAGTTAATTTACCTGCATGCACTTTCTGTATTTAATTATTCGTATCACAAAAATTATTGTGTGTGTTTACAGAATAAAATAATAAAGAAATAAAAGTCTTAAAATTTTGCTTCTATATAAAAAGAACACCAATAGTTTGAATTATGTGTTTATATTTGGTAATGGTGCAAAAATTTGCCCTTTTGAATAAACTTAAAGAAATGCGTGCGCAGTATCTTTATATTGTTATTACAAAGTAAAATTTTAATTTAATGCAGTTGTTTTTATTCAGGTCATTGACTGAAACAGTTGAATAAATGGACAATTTTCTTCGATCATCCCCCTGAAACTGAATTCAGCGTCTCTGAAGCTATTTATGAATGAATTCTGGCCCGCGGGATGCATTAAAATAGAAAACCCTGATCTTATTACAATGGGCGTGTGTGTTTGGAAACAACTTTCTGACCTAACTCAGATCACGCAGTCAAGTGGTCACGTGACGGCTATTAAAGCGTCACGTCATGTCTAAATTCATTTTTGAAAATGTTTTCAGAATTGTTTTTCGTTTTCATGAGTGACATCATGTGCGGCTTTTGGATTGTTAAAACGACTTGAAATTCGAACTGCTCATTTAAATATTTTTCGTATACGGAAGTAGTTTCTCATTACTTTTCTGTATACAAATTCAATTTGCTAATAATTATCGTCTATTCTGAATTTTTCAATGGCGTGATTTCTTTTATATTTTAACCATAAAGGGGTTTTTTCTTTTGTTACAGTTGAGATTATGTGTACGTCACTTTATTTTACTTATAATTGATCTGTGACAAATAATCGTTTTCACCAATAATGTTGTATATACAATTTTGTCCACCCATCAAGAACAAGTCAATTTGTCAGAGGGATTAGCTCTTCAGTGAGCAGTTGGAAAGAAAATTTTGGCCAATATATTTGTGGTATTGGTTATTTTATATATTATTGCAAATTTGTTTCTCTTGATAACGCTATTAAAAAATAAATGCTTATTAATTATTAAGTAAAGAAAAATTTATTTCATGTAGCATGTAAAGCACATTAAATATTAATATTTGATTGTTTAAGCAAGTAATACATAAATCATAACATCCACTTTATGGTTAGTTGAAATCGGCAAGGACGATTTAAATGTTTTTTAAAGTTTCTTAAAACTTATTTATTTTTGCGCATCATTTTTTAAAATCCAAATTCTATATTATAAGTCTTATTCATATTTTAAAAAATTTTACTACTCATATAAATATATATATTAATACAAATTTCATATTTCTGTGTAGGAATTTTTTTAGGACACTGGGATTATTTCAGCTTTGTGGGACCACAAACACAATGGATGACATCTTTTATGTGTTACGCATCTAGTGAGTGTGACTTTGTCATCCTGAAAGTCACGCTCACTATATGCACGCAATTTTGAAGTTACCAAGCAGGGGACATTTTGACTTTGATTATCACTATGATTATATTAGCCTGACGTCTCGATTTTCAGACAAAATTCAGACGCGATTCACTTAATGTCACAGAAAAAATTAAATTTTATAGGTGATCAAAACGTCCACACCACAAAAATAATTAACTGCGAAGGATTATTTAGGATAAATACTTTGTCATTTATTTGTGAACTGCACGAAAACTATAGGGAAAAAAGAACAACTACAGGAACCTATATGAGCAAGTCCATGAGAAAGAATAATATGATGGCTTTCATGATTTATTACATACTTGGCGCTTTAGGAGAATAGTTTTGGAAACGCTGAACATATTTCACGTGTTGTATGAGATCATGTGTTTATAAGCAATGATCAGATTTTCGACGATTCTTTTGCTTGATAAGGAAGAGTGTTTGTAATCGAACTTAGAGCAGTGGAAGCAAGGAAAGATAATGAGAGATGTGATTATTTCAAATGAAGAAAAATAGCTCAGGTACGGTCACGGATCATCATATATCAGCCCCAATTTGATCAGTATAAAAGAGTATGCCCTTTTCAAACATCAGCACCAGTGGTTTTCTTTGATCAACAACGCATGGATTTATAGTTGGGGTTTGATGAAGGAATCTTTTCTCCAAAAACTGATAACATGTAAAATTAGCGTCAGATTTGCTTAGAGTCTTACAAGAAGATTAAAACCAAAAGATTTTCTAAAAAGTTTTAGCCAATGAAAAGAATATTATTCAAATTTTTATTTCTCATCCAAGGTTTTTCTTTTTACTTAATTAACTTACAAAAATAAACATCTCAGAAATAGAATATTTACATTTATATGCTTGCTATGTATATTGTCTCTGGTTTAAGTTCCTAATCTATTTATTCATAACATTAAGAATAAACTACTCTCTAAAACACTTTAAAAACCCTTTAAGGGTTGTGCCCTTTAATACTGGGTAAGGGACATTTCGTTGAAGGGACATCCCGGTTGAGCATTTCAGAAACCAAATCTATTTATCTCTCCCAGAAATACCCCAGAAAAGTGAATGTAAATAAGTTTGAGATTCACAATAAATGTCATAAAATGAAATTATAAATTTTTTTTAAAAATTAGGCTGCAGTAGCTTGGTGGAGAAAGGTATCTCTCTCGCATTCTAGAAAATCAACAGCAGACTGAGTTTGTTCGCAAAATATTCTTTTTCTTCTTACTTTTTGCAGAGATTTAAAAGGCAATCATCATAAAATCTCGGTGTTTTGCATCCTTATAATTATTATCAAGATTTATATTCTGCATACACCAACCATTTTTATGTTGTCATTCCATGTGATAATTTCATTCATAGCTATTGTGATTCCTATAATTTATGGTCGATTTGCGGAATCAATATAGAAAAAGTGAACAACGCTACATTCGATCTTCAGTTGGTGATCTACGATTTCTTAGCTGAAGTCTTCTTAAATTTCGTGTTCCCAAGTATCCCATTTTCTCGGAGAATTACTTTGATCATGAGGATTGGATCTGACTCTGGGCATTAAGATAATTCCATCGAGATAAGTAATTTCTCTACGCTGACAAATTTTTTATCTTAGCAATATGACTTTAGATGTGTTTGAGATTTGGCCATTAGGAAGAATATTTCATGCGTTATTTCGTCTTATTTTCTCCTAAATGGCCAATTAAAGGTATTTCATACTCCAACTTTAAGGTATCTTTCCTTTAACAAATTGGGAGTACTACGAGTCTAATTATTTCTCTGCATATTAATTGCATTAAAATTCCAATAACAACTTCGAATGGATTTATTTTCTTTTCAGCATAATCATACACTTGTTTCAAGAGTTCATCATTCCTGTACAGTTGAATAAAAAATAATTTTCCAGATTTTTCTTCGAGATTCCAGATTTTTATATTACATCCGAAGTTAATAGTACTTCTCTTCCATAAGTTAGTTCTTTATATTCAAAGTCCTCAGAATTTTCCTTCAACTCCAAATCAAACAATTTAAGGTTTGCTAACCAGAGCTCTTAAGCAAAACAATATGAGATAGAACTATTCTAAAATATTTATAATCCATACCTACATAAACAAGTTGCTCGCCTCATAGTTCCCTAATTTTCTCCTATAAGTGGAAATTAGGTATTTCTTAACTAGTTAGAGGGAACAGAGATTCTTACTAAATTGATTATCAGTTTTCTAAAGTATTTAATCTTAATAGAAATGATTATACATAAAAAAAGTTTAAAGCTTTTCACAATTTTTTTTTACTAACATTGTTTTTTAATGTTATGAAGTGATTTATTATATCGTTCTTTAAGGGAACGTATTACTTAAATTTTTATTTTTTTGAAAGCTCGTGTAGTCAATAGAAGGGTAATGTAACTTCCAAGTGTGTTTAAATATAAGGCATAAAAATAAAATAAGTAATTCCAAGTAGTACAAGAATGTAAAATTCAAAATTTAAAAAAAAATCAAATATAATTTATGAAAAATATTTTATATATCATTTTATTTTGGGCTTATTAATGTTTAGAAAATATTATACAGAAAAAAAGCCGCGCAGAATAATTAATAAGAAATGAGATTTTAATGTTATTCTTGAAGAAGCCACTTATTTGATGTACAACGGATCTTCACACTCGGGATCAAATTTGACCAGAATTTAAAGTAGATGTCTTATTTCAATTATCCATGATAAAGGTGGGAGACGAATCCATGAACTGTAGAGTTGAAGGCATAGCTGTAACCATTTATGTGGATGCTCAACTACAATGTAGAAAATGTAACAAAGAAAACATTATATTTATTTGAGTATTCTATGCAATACACAATTTAAATAACATCTGAAAGAAAAAGCATTGATCAATAAATTATAGTTTCAGAAAATTTCAAGCAGGCATAAAAATAAAATAAGAAATTGTTATTTAAATAAAGATGGAACAACTAGAAATAACTCAAATGGTTTAATTTCTTTTCAATTAAATGCATGTTATCGACAATTCTAAGAAAATATTATGCACATAAAATACATTATAGATACCGATAATTTTCAAACTTATATATATTAATGAGTCTTTTCCGAGTTTTTTTAAGAACTTAGATCAACAAAGGTCGATCGATGTAGATAATACAATTTCTTTTTCTTATAACATATTCGTGCATTATACCTAACATGCATGTTCAAAGATAACACATTCGTGCTATCGAATCGAACGAAAAAAAAGCCACAAAATCAATAAAAATGGTGTATCTATTGATTTCTCGGCGAGTTTCTTTTAAATATCTAGATTTCATTAATGATAGGCATCGCATGCAAGAGTTTTAGCCACACAAAAAATAATGACTTCGGAAATAAAACAAATTCACTCTAAGTGAATCATTGTCTTTCATAAGTCTTTCAAAATAAAATATTTACTTAATGTTAACAATAGAATGTTAATATTAAGTAAATATTTTATTTTGAAAGACCATAAATTAAACAAAATAACCATTGCAACACTATTTAACAGAAAATTAGATTTCATTTTTAAGAAAATATTGTATAAATATCATTATTCAGAAAGCAAGTACTTGATTCATATGATGATTAAATTATAAAAGCAGAAACAGAAAATGGGCTTTCTTTATTATTATAAGCAACATAAATTAAAGTATTAAAATTATTGTTATACTGTAATTGTAAATTGTTTAAATACTGTAAGAAATTTTAAAAATGTTAATAAATTAAAGAACAAAATTTACTTCAAAGTTATTAAATCTTTATATGATAAGAAAGTATTTTATTTTCTCAATAGTTTTAGACTTAAAAAAGTTCCAAATCAATTGCAATTTGTTTCTCTAATAAAGAAACATCTTATTTCATGTTCTGTTATTTCCTTCTCCCTTTTCAGATGCTTTGCAATGCGAAATTTTCTGCAAACGATTTTTTTATATGCGTTACACCAATTTTTGTTTTCAAGTCGTTCCACTTATACGAAACATTTATATTATATCTTTTCATAACGAGGTTCACATCCAGTGCGGAGCTCCAGAGAGAGATTGTTTATCCAATATTATGATAGATGAGGTTTGAAATAAACAGATCAATTGATGCATTGTTTTTGGTAAGACACCAACATAGTTATCCTGATTATCCATCGTTGGTTTTCTGAGTTCATTAAATAAAGAGGGGGAGGAAAAAGGAATTGTGAGAAGAATGATTTATTTCTTTTAGCAGTAAGGACACTCTTGTCATCAAGGCCTTTGTAGGAGGACTTCCTATAAAAAAAAGTGTTGAAAATAAGTAGCATTTTTTACGTTTTCAATTATTAGTTTCTAGAGCGCTGCACACACAGACGCACATACACACACAAACAAACAGTGTTGTCTAATGGTTAGTATTATGGTTTTCAGTGAAACATTTCGTGGCTTTGATAACCACTTCAGCCGTGAGTGTTTGTTCATGCTTAGAATCCACTTTAAATAGTAGGCCAATGTAATGAGTTCTCGTATGCAAAAAACAATCGTAGAGTGACAACTCAATTCAACACAGATACATATTTTAAGTAAAATTAAATAATAACTAAAGTGTGAAATCTTTTAGAAATTTTTAACTAAATAATAATATATATGCAAAAGCATAATTACTGTTTTTTTTCATTATTAGAGCTAATAGTTTGATTTTTTATATTAATAATATTAATTATATATTTGTACTTTGAATTTTTTTCTCTCTTAATAACATGCAAAAAGTAACTTTACGAAAGTTACTTTATGACAATATTGACAAAGTTTAAAAAAAAAATAATAATTTATTTTTACATTTAAGAATACATACTTTTCTTGTGTATGAAAACAAACAAATTTCAAAAAATAATGTATTTTATCGCAAATTACTTTAGCAATTTAATTATATTTCATAAATTATTAGTTTGGCACTATTTGATAAAGATATTCGTATTGTCATTTGAATTACGTATACAGCTTAACATTTAAATTATAACATAAAAAAGTCTTATAATAAGAAAACGTTTTCTCATATCCTCATTATAAGCATTTTAATTAATTTTGAGATTAAAAAGGCAATTTATTGTTGAAAAAGTCATAAACTAAATAGAGGTTCTGAATGAGAAAAAATAATTATATTGCTTTATATTTAATTTGAAAATATTTCCTTACAAAATAAAACTAAACATAATTTTCAAAATAAAAATTAATAGTAAGATTTTGAAAAAATTCGAATGAAAAATATGGAATTGTATGAAAAGCAAAGAAAATATTAATTTGCTATATTTTTATTACAAACAGAACAAGTATTTTTTAATTACATTAATTTAATATTTTACGTCTAATAGAATTTATAAAATCCTTGAGTTAATTAGAATTAAAAAAAATTGTTTTCATCTATCACTGAGCATATGACCTGGGGTTTTAGTATTTTCTTTTTTTTAAGCAAGGCTATGAATAAATTGTTCACTAAAAGATAGTAAAGCTTTTAGAGTGATATATTAGTGATAATATTTCCTGTGTGTGTGCGCATGTATATCTTTTTAAAAGAGATACAGCTTTAACTCTTTACGTGAGTGATGATTTTTTTAATTCTTAAGATTACATTAAACATCCATTTAATAAATATATTATTTATAAACTGGAGAAAACACTTAAATTATTTCTATAATTAAATTTAAATAAATAACTGAGAAAAGTTAAATAATATTTTCCAATTTTTATGAAAGTATAATAAAATCAAATATACGTATGGATTATATTTTGTGATTAACTTTTGAGAAAACCACTAAGGTTCTTAAGATTGAATATATTGTTTAAAATACCAAATTATATACTTTTTTCAACTACTCAAACAGATACAATCTCTAAATCAATGTGAAAAGTATTAATTCATTCATTTCAGTAGAACAATATTCCGCGCCGCTGTGGCCTGGTTGTTTAGGGCGTCGATCTCGTTACCAAATCGGTGAGTTCGAATCCCGGTTTATCCGAAGATCTATCGTGTTCACTAATGGCGACAGGGGCACGTTAAATCTGTCGGGTCACAATGTACTCCATGTTCCCATTACAAATTAATACCTCTGGGGGTGGTTGGAGCCAGGCTATGGGTCTGGTTTCAACCTCTAAAATTGGAAAATTCAGATGATGTTGCCATCTATAAGCCAAAAGTCGTACTCCCACCTTCGTATGAGGGTGCTCTATTCAAAAAACGGAAGACGCTCTCTCTTTGACTTCATTCGTCTAGTCTCTGACGGGTGGGGTTGGCGTTACCAAGTGTCATCAGAAACAACAACATAATATTTTACTGAAATGAATGAATTCAGCAGAGTAAAATGAAGTTAGTATAAGATTCTTAAAGGATTTATTTTGACTTTAATTTTATGAAATCAGAACAAAAAATTTAGATTGAAAATACTTATGCATGAGAAATAACATTTGAAATATTACATACACCTGATAGGTTACATCTCAAAATTATTTAATCAAGAGTATTACAAAATAACTTCATCTAAATTATTTTAAGAATCGTTTTATATAATACGCCGTTGAGTTTCATATAATATATATATACATATATATATAAATGTGGAAAAAATAAGAATACTGTTCATAAATTAATATTTGACCAATTTTTATAATCGCACTTTTCAGAAAAATTTTATTGCAAAATATTTATCTTTTATTGATTTACATGTCAAATTGCTAGAGTAAACAATTCATGCAGAATATACGCGTAGGGCAAAACCAAATTTACATTTATGTAGAATTGAAGATAAAATTTGTTTACATACTTTTAATGCTATGAAATATATATCTCTCTACTTCTATTTAATTTTTCTTTATTATTCCAATCCCAGTTGAATACCCTGGAATGCAGCAAGTCTTAGTCCTTTTAACAAAATATAAACCAAAAATTATACAATTTTAAACTTATTCAATAAAAATTTTCACCATGCATTTAACGTAAGAAAGTTCTCATCGCAAATGTATTACATAAAGACATTCTACTTTTCGTACCACTTGGCAGCAAAATTTTTCAGTGGCCATAAAAGGAACATTGACTACAAGTATCTCAGATCGTATTGCCAAATCAAGATTCACC
>JAPDSC010147037.1:126932-156109 GCA_026290005.1 Latrodectus geometricus | reverse complement strand
ATATATATATATATATATATATATATATATATATATAATTCTAGCTAGTGATGTCTGTTTTTGCATTTATTAAGTATAGAAACAATATTTCTAACTTATTTAATTAATGCTTTTATGAGATAAAATTGAGTGGAGTATAAGAACGTTAATAACAATACGTTTTTAACGTTTTTTAAAAACTTTTATTTAGTAAAACTTGGCAAAAGTTGAGTTAGTTGTGTTTGTTAACCATCCTACTTCAGTTAGAAAATGTGAAAAGAAAACAAATCAAATTTCTGATCTTGAGAAGATTAATTATTCTAAATTAGCCACAAATAAATATTGGTTAAAATTATAAACTTTAACTGGCTTGGAAATAAAAATATATTAAATCAGAGGGAAACGATTATATTTACAAATTTTCACAAGTTCTTAAAACTTTCGCCAAAAATAATTTGGAAGAAAAAAGCAAATAAATTACAACATCTACTTTAAAAATAAGAGCATCTTTGTAGTTTAGACTACCATCTGAAAAGTTTTCTTGTAATTTTACGGTCTCCGTTTTTTATTTCTTTTTTCCACCCCTTTTCCCTTCATTTTCTTTTTTTTTTTTTTTAAATTTTACTTTAGACTGAACGTGACCCGGACCAACAGTTTAAACTACAACGAACAAACAGATCTATAAAGTGCTAATCGAACCCATGCACAAAAGTTCAGAACGCAAAATTTCCAATTGCCAGATTTGAAATTTTGAAGCATTGTCTTTAAATTGGCAAGTAAGAAATGTTTGTACGAATCTTATTAATAATACTTAATACTTTACCAGGTGAATCATAAAATGCATTAAATAAACCTACTCAACTACGACTCACAATCTATTAGTAATATGCCAATAAATCAGGAGTACAAATAACCTTTTACGGGCAAATCTTAAATTTAAAACAAAAAAATCAAAAGAACACCACGATTTTAAAATAATTGATTTAAGAGTTCAAAAGAAACTCATATATCAATTACATATAGTAATATAAAACATTACCTCTACCCAATTAGAAGGCAGAATAAAGAGAATAACAGCAGAGCAACGGTTTCATATTTCACAGATAAATAACCTGTAATTTTACAAATAAATTGATAGAGGAGTAATTTATTACAGCAATAAATAAATTACATGAGCTCTAAAAATAAATTATCATTATCATTTCTCAAAGCAGCTTTTCATATGTTTTTTATCTCCATATTTCAGATCATGCACTACAAACTAAAAAAAAGTAACTGGGGAATAAAAGTAATAAAAAAAGAATTCTTTTTTTAATAATATTTTCTGCTGAATTTAATTTATCTAGATTTCAATTTACAGTTAAAAGGCTTAAACTTGAAATGGATAAACTTTTATTAAAATGTAATACTTTCATAAAAAAAACCTTGAAAAATTCTATTTGAAATATAGAAAATTAATTAAATTTTATCAAAATATTTTCGCCAAAGTTATATGACAGTTATAATGTCTTAAGCTTTTGAGCGTTTTTTTTTATCTATTGTGCCGGCCAATGGCTGAGAGGTTAGCATTCCTGACTCCTGGGCTGTTGGTCTCGGGTTCGAATCTCGGTTTTGGAATGGAAGTTTCCTTTCTCTCTCTCTCTCTCTCTCTGTATTTTTGTCCTTTCTTCTTCTGAGGTGATGGATGAATGTGGCCCGCCCTATAAACGGGTTTGTGGTGGTGTGACGTGGGCAATGCTACTCGTACTTCCACGACTTGGTTCACAGGTGCCCACCGGATAACGCTAAAAGGAATAGCAGTTTCAGGCCTTGTTGTGGGTGGTGGGTCCAGTCAACCAGTGTCTCGGCATTAGAAAAAAAAATTATCGATGGTTAAATTATGTTACTTAGACGCTCTGCTATTTTATTTATGATACCTGGCAGAGGAGGCAATTGAATGGTTAGCGATATAGTCTACAGTTCTCAACACTTTATACATTTAATTTTTATCACTTCGCACCTAATACTCAAAATCCAATTTCAGCTGATGGTTCCGGTCGAATTATCTAACACAAAAAGTCATTACAGATCGACTATGAAGCCTATTTATGATACCCATAAATTTTGTAGTTGGTTGATTGGTTGGGATTTGTGGCGCAAGGTCCAAAAATGGACAAGCTGGGCCAATAAAATTTGTTTTGTAGAGAATTTTTTTTAAAATTTAAATGGTGAATCATTTATGCTTTTTACGACGATTTTCAGGTTGATATACTATAGAAAAACCATGATTTCTGTGACTGAAAGAAAGATTTTGACTCTGATCTATCTAAAGAATGCTGTAATTGTCAGAACATGATAGATAGTACTGATTCTCATGTCCTTAAAGATGAAAAGTCCTTAAAGATTAAAATGCAAGTAAGTTATCCCAATCCGATTATCAATTTATCAGTTAACTATAGCCCTACCGTCGCTAATAATTTATTATATGTTAATTACAAAATGAAAAATTAATTTTAGTAGATTAATCTATTTTGATTAAAAACACACTAGAAAACACAAGAATTATTTTCATTTTCTAATAGTTACAACATACTGTATTTAATAGTATTCAATACTTATAGTTTAATATTATTTTATACTTGTGAGAAAAGTATTTGTTATTGAATACTATTCAAAATCAAAAATCATTTCTTAAGCGATCAACTATGTTAACATTTAACATATGTATCATTTCTATAGCACTTAACGTTATGATTTACAGATCTTCGAGGATATCATGTGGCGCAGCTTGTCCTTTTTGGACCTTGCGCCATAAAACTCAACCAACCATCGAGGAAATCATGTAAATATTTATCCTTTTTATATTTCGAAAATACTCATATTTTTCCCCATTTTCGAATAGTGTTGTAAATGTTATAGTGTTGTAAATGTTATAGTGTTGTAAATGTTATAGTGTTGTAAATATTCTCGTTATCCCGTTAGCTCTACCTAAATCTTAAATCCTTTGATTTCATTTGGGCTTACAGAAAGGTTTGCTCAACATATTTTGTGAATGAATTTTTTCTCATATAAATAAATCAAAATTTTACTACACAATATATTATGTATTATGGTACCATCCTCAAGCAACTGCAATCCGAGGATAATAATATAATACCAATGTGAGTGAGTGAATGAACAATTGTCCAAGAACAACAGTATAATACTAATATGAGTGAATGAACAATAGACTGAGAGTAATGTAGTACTATGAGTGACAGAGTGAACAATGGTCCGAGAACAACAAAAAGATACCAATATGAGTGACTGAGTGAGTGTGTATGTAAAAACATTAATACTTCTTTCTGAATCTCAATTAAGGTTGCCAAATGAATAACATGCCCTCGTGAATCTTATGTTTCCAGAAAAACAGAAAAGCATTTAATACCCTAAAATAGTTAAAAATCTATAAGAAAAATGTAGGTGTGTTAGTAGTTGCTTGAAAATAAAACTGTAAAGTAAATTTTATACATAACTGAAAATTTGTAAAAAGTGAAGCTAAGTTATTCTATTCAAAAAATACCACCTTCACATATGTAAAATCTTTTTTTTAAGAATAAGTTTCACAAAGTTTGCCGATTTCTTGGACAATATTATGTTAGTTATTGTTGTAGGTGCAGCACGCAATGGAAGTTTTAGTATAACATTTGGGGACACTAATTTTGTATGTGAGTGTGATCTTCATCTTACAATCATATCTTAAAAGCATAAAACCTGTGTCACTTTTTATTTTGTAGAGTGGCAACTAGGCTGGCAATATGGGGTAGGCTGCTCCACTTTTTCAACTGAACCGTAATTTGGTGTGAAGTCCGACTCCTTCAATAGAAACACAGGCCATAGATATCAATTTATAGAGCAGGCAACCATTCATATAAGGAAAGGACAAAAACAAAGTGCATCCATATCTGAACAAAGTGCATTCGTATCCAGGACCTCCCTATCTACAATCAAGCACGTTGACCATTAGACAAAAAGGGTGGCTAAGGAATGAGTCATAATGCTTTATAAAACCTCTCTAACACGCTAAACATTCATTCTGAGCACAACCTTAAATTTTGCGCGAAAAGAAATGCCTCGAAAATTACTAAAAAAATTTCCTTCTATCTATTATCTATTTATATTTTTGTGAAAAATATTAGGAAAAGTAAATTGCACAATCATATTTCAGCTAAAATGAATATATATATATATATATTTTACAAGATATAAAGTTGATTACATTTTTACAGGAATTCACATGTATTTAGTTTTCACGCTCTTAAATAATGAAAAAGTTCAGTTAATAAGAAATGCATAAATATGTCATTTTTCCAAAAGTCCGACTGCTTCAGTATGATATTAGTTTCAATGTCCTATGTATTAAACAAAGATAATTGAACAATTAATTAATACAAAAATAATCAAGAGTTCTGTACACACGTCTTAAAATAAGTTTGCAAAAAGTATTTCAATGTCACACATCTACTTTAATAATTCTTAAAAATAGATTTAAACCAAATAAAAGAGAGGTAAATGTTACAGAAAAGAAAAGAGTCGTTTCCAGAACATTATAAAATGGAATGCAATTAATACGAATTTGATCCAAAAAATTCCAATTTAAGACCAGTCTATTTACATAAAAATATTTAATGAGCTTTTTTTTCTGATTCACCTAAATTTCTCTGGTTAAAATTTCAGATTAGATACTTTAATAACGTACTTCATTAATCCTTTATAAAATTTAAAAATGGATAAATTGTGGTATTATTACCTAAAACGTGCTTGAACAAAATGTGTTATAACCAAAAGTCAAAGTTGTAATCTGATTTATTATGTTATAGTCTTTCATTATGTATGTGAATGACACTTAAAATTTACTGTCAACTTTTTAAAAAGATAAATTAATTAGAAGAATTTTAATATTACTGATGGCAAATCACAATCATAGTATCATCACACAAGGCCAAATATCATACATATAAAAATTTTAAATAAAATATTAAAAATGTAATATTAAATAACTTCCTTTTTTTAAGTATCTTAAAAGTAAACGACGACTTTCATTTAGTTTCATGATAAAAGCAGATTTTTTTCCAAAAAAATTTAGATTAAATGTGCTAAAATAAAATATGTTTGCTTTTCGCCATCATTTTTTGTGTATGCTTACACCGCGAATATTTTCGATTCGGCTTACTACTTACTTTATTCCATAATTCTACAAAAAAAATCATTATGTCAACACTACATGCTAATTTTAAAAAATAAATAATTTGATAATACGTAAAATATAATTAAAACCTTAAAGTGAAGAGTATAAAGTATCATCACAAGATTATAAAAAAACAAATCAAAATAAGCTGCTAATATTTTAATACCAGGATAAAATCTGTTCTGCGTGTTCAAATAAGAAGCTGAAAACTGACTTTTGAATTTTAATGCAGAAAATCAAGTGCTTATTAGAATTAAAGAGCTATTTGATTTGATGCACACAGTTATTTTATAAATGTTTCACTTATTTTATTTCTATTTTACCCTAGTATCGTATTACGTAATTATTAAATAATTGCTAATGTTTAAATTCTGTAGAATCTTCTAACTGTTGATTGAAATAAATGAGCTTATTTAACATTCAACCTTACTAAAGTTTAATAACTATTTTCACTTGCATCTAGTCTAATAATTAGTTTTCTTTCTTAAAATAGGTATTATATTACATCAATAAATAATAATCTGAATAAATAATAGTTATGTCATAAAATGTTTCTAAAGTCATTATATATTTTAAAAAAGTAAGTCGACTCAAGCTCAGAGGAAACAATTCACGGAAGAATTGAAAGGGTGAAAATGTGCTTTGGGTACCCTGCTTGGAGAACACCGTTGCCATAGCAAAAACTATACCGCTATTTCAAAGTGAAATTCATTAGCGACTAATGTAAAGGCAAAAAAAAAAAAAAAAAAAAAAAAAAAAAAAATAGCAATTAAGGAGCATGCGCGAAAAAGCACCTCAAGTTCTCTCCTTCGGAGGTTGTCATAAAGAGCGTACTAAGAATGGAAACGTCCGGGTTACCACGCTTAGAGCATTTATCGCCAAGTTGGCGAGGAAGGGGACCCAAATCACAATTTAACCATTAAAAGTATTTATACACCTTAAATACTTTTCAATTTTTAATATATTCTCACATTATTCTCTTGGTGAAAGCCACATACTTTAGTTGTAAAATTAATCTGGAACAAAGAGAAAAACCATATAAATATTTTTAAATGACAAATTATTAATAAAAAAGCATATATACTTACTCTTTCAATATTTTTAAAAAAAAACTCAGTTGAATTGAGAGAAGTTTCGATGACATCTCAAATGGTATGACTGTAAGTATTCCTCAGTCCATACCGAATGAGATTACATCGCTACCTCCAATTATCAGAACAGCAAATATTTAACAATACTGCTGTTCAAAAGTTAGATAATAAACACGGAACAAACATATAGGCAATATATTGAATAACAATTCTCTGCAATATGATACTAACATGCTCAAAACAGTGATACACACAGCACAGTAACACAATAAAATACAAAAAAAATTTAAATAATCACATAGAAAGAAGTCATATAACAAACCAACATGTTGTAAATGGAGTTGTTTATTATAATTTACGACGCACGATTTTAGGTTAGGTTAGGTTATGACGGACATTTTTGGAGCTCTATACTAACATGCTTGTACCTCACCTTGAAGGAAATAACTGGAGATGATTTTTTTATATATATATAATTAAACCCACACATGCCATAGGAACCCATTTGTAAGGTAGGTAACCATACACGCAAGGAAAGGACAAAGACAGGAGAGAGCGAGAAAGAAAAAGTACATCCATACCCGAATTGGGATCTAAAGCCAGGAACTCCCTATCCGCAGTCAGGCACGCTGACTACTAGACAGAGTAGGCGGTCACCCGATTTTAAGGAGGAAGGGATTTTGTCAGAGAGTTTAATACTACATAGTGTCACATTCTTTAGTTTTACAAACTTATTATGAATTAGTTTAAGGTACATTTTCCACAGATAAATACCTTTTATTTCCATAAGGGATCCACTAAAGGCCGCAGGGACCTGGTTAGGAAAGGCATACTTTTTGTGACCGAGAGAGCTGATGAGTTCTGTACCGACCCAATCGAAGACCCATCGGGTTCACTAATGATGACTGGGATCAAGTAAAATACGTCGTGGTGTAATATCTATCCATTGGTGTGGTGAGGCGTGAAAAGGAAAGAGCCTTCCCAGATGTCAGCCACATCACTTGACATCGTAGTTCAAAACTACGAGAAGATTGATTGCGTCTAGGTGCTTTTTGAGTCGGCACAAACAGGCAGTACACAATAAACAAACGGTACACAGCAGTGTTTATCTTTTACCGTTGGGTTATTGACCACAGGAATACTGAAACTATAATATCTTCCTGGAAAAGAATAACATAATGATTAAGAGTCTGTTCTCTAAATCATAAATCTGTCATAAAAGTTTTATTTATGAGATACAGAAATGTAAAAAGTATCCTATATTTTTCTTTTACTTCCAAGATTTCTATTTCAACCAATTTGATTGGTTTCTTATCATGGGAAAATGGTAACTAGACTTCAATCAAAAGATCATCCAAAATTACTAATTAGTGTTACCCAACATGATCTTTAACGACTATTTTTCATCAATACAAGTTTACAGGGTGAGCAGAAATTTTTAAGCTAATTTGATGAAGATCATATTATCAAGTAATTTGTATCCATTGTGAAATATGGTTTAGAACTTTAAATATTATAGCATGTTGTGAGTGCTTTAAAGTCAAATATATATATATATATATATATATATATATATAGGCAATCATACCAGCGCAAAAGCAGCTATTGTGTGTGAAATGCTGATGTAAATTAAGTTAGATACATTTAATAGATAAAGATAAAACAAAGAAGAAACTTTAATTTTAGGGTTAATAAACTAATTTATTAAAAATCCAACTTCTCTTTAAAAATTTATAGAAATGTAGTACTTAATGAATTAAAAAGTATAAAATGTGAGTAGTATAAGATGCAGTATATAGTTTTCAACACCTTCTAATGTGCTATGCTAACAGCCACTATATTCAGATTATGGGCCACGGTGGTCTAGCTGATTAAGCCGGCATTCTCATTATCATTAGGTAAGGAGCTCGAATCAGAAGATTTCAATAATGGCGATTGGGGCGTGTTAAAAAGGTCGTAGTTGCAATTACTCCAAAATTTCTCTGAGGGTGACAAGTTAAGTATTGAGGGTATTCGGCTTGCTTCTAAGTCTCTGCTTCTAAATCACTGCTTTAATTCTGGTCTGGTCTCTACTTCTAAATCACGAAGACTCCGACCTGTCTGCTTGCCCCTAACTGGGAGATCCCAACCCTGGTCTAGGTACAGAGAAGTATTTTGAAGCAACGAAACGTTCTGATTACGTGATTGCATGGTGTGGATTTGCTGCTGAATTTATTCCCGAGAACCACTTATCATTAGAATTCTGAATTCTTCAAGGTCCGAAAATGTGCTTTCTGTCACGAATGCACATTGTAATGAATTTTTTCAACAGCACATCATTCCTACTTTACTGGATCAATCATGTTTGCCGTACACTGTTTTCATGTAAGATGGAACAACTGATTCCATAATGTGCCAAGCCAAAGAATCATTTCGAGCTAATTTTGGCAAGAGTACTGCAATAGTTAAAGCTTCTTCGAATACTCGGAGGCTGCATACACAATGCCATTTACTGCATTCTATAGAGAATTCTTCCCGCTACTATTGAAAGCATGATTCATATGCTTTCATACATATAAAAGCATGAAAGTTTACATTGTTTTAATTATATTATTATGGTGTAGGACCACCAATGGCATGTAGTTCGGATTGGATTCACCTAGCATCGTTTCATACAAGTGAAGAATATTCTGTCGAGAAATATTCTATTATATATTACATCTTTCTACGGTTTAATGATATTGAAATCATGTAATTGTATGAGCTAATATAGATATTTAACTTCATCTGTATCATTTTCGTGTTCATCAAACTATGATTGAAAAACTTTCTCTGCATGGATAGATGCATTATCATCCTGTTAAATTTTATCTCCAGAAAGAACAAAGCTTGCATCATAGGATGAATCTTGCAGCTAAAATTTCCCTACACTTTCCCCCAGGGGATCTTTTCTGTCAGGATTACGATTGATCCAATAGAAAACCAAAACATGACATCCCTACTTGACAGTTGGAAAAAGATGATCGCGATCATACATTTGTGCAGGTATTCTCCGAACATGTATTCGTTCTGTTCTGGGAGAAAAGCGTGAAAGACGATTCATCAGATCATGTTACTTTCTGCCACTCATCAATCGACTTGGTTTTGTGAGTTGCGACCGCAATAAAGTATGGATTAATATCTGTAACAAGTAGCTTAAAACTTCTTCTCTGTCGTTAGTTTCGGAATGACATATGTTCTGCTTGAGAAAGTACTTTTTTAGCTATAATATTTGACACTTGATAGACCTATGTTGATTGAGTTCGCTTTTTACATATTGCAATCCGTTTCAATACCCATCCATCTCTTTCAATTTGCTTCTCTTTCTCTTTAATATTTTGCTTCGCCACTTTGTGTTTATGCTATCATGACTTTAGACACCATACCAATAGAAACCCATAAAAATTGGGATCCTTTGGTCACAATTGCCTTAGCTAGATAGGGCTCCTAAAGTTTATTTCAAAAACATTCGAAGTATACAGAACTTCAATAAAGCTACTACATACTACCAGAATATATAAATTTCTATTTATAAGGAAACTGATAGCTATTATCATATTTTCATGCTTACAAAGCACATTAAAGATGTTACTTTTATTCAAGGGGTGGTGATATCAGTCGCATTCAATATTATTTATTCTGTAAGGAAGTATTGTGACAATCCGACGGTGAGATAGAGGGAATATCATTTACGATCGATAATTTGGAAAGCTGTAATTATGTATTTTTTTATCGACTCTCAGGCTGCTATTTAATCACAATTATTTTATTTATTTATCATTATTTTATTTATTTTAATTCTTTTTATATACTTCTTCATCACTTTATTGGATCACATCAACTAATGGTAGAGATGTCGAAGGCGGTTGTAGAATAAAAACTTTTATTCACAGGTTTTTCCATTATTTTGATAACTGTCTGCATGTATATTAAATTATAACCCTTTCTATTCAAAATTATTTTTAACTTAAGTTTTATTTGCAGCGTTTTCATCAACAAGTCGCATACAATACAAATTTTCAGTACTTAAATTTGTTTTTCTGTTATACAAATTCGTGAGTTAGCTTATACTTATTTATTTTTATTGGCTTTTCAAAAGGGAAGTTAATCGATTTGGCAAGTGAAACATTGTACATTATTTTTAAATTTCGACATAGCGAAACATTTTTTTATCCTATGCTTCTCTTTGGCATGTCTGCCATTGAGGTATCTCTGTAGTTAACTGACAAGCAATCTAATAAAGTGATGAAATATAAAAAAAGTTAAAGTTACTGTCTGTAGAGTTGTCTTCAAGGAACTTTAAGACAATGGGGCAATGTCTGATGTAAGATGAGAGACACTTCACTGAAGGACAAGAATATAGGAGAATTTTCTTTACTTTTCAATAAAACCGATAGGATTTGATTCAATACGATTTTTAATTTTTTATCCTTAGCGAAAGTTAGACAAAAAAAATAATGCCAGAAGCAATTTATCTTGAAAGCTTTATTAATTTATGGTATCCAATTAAGTTAAAGCATTCCTCTTCATCTGTGGCAATATCACTCTCAAAAGTGTCCATTACCTCTACAACATTATTTAAAATAAAAGTCTTCAATTCACTGAATTTATCATATGTTAAACCACCAACATTCCAGGAAGAAATCTTAAACACTGATCTAGTCCTAATCTTAGAAGATAATTTTTGTTTAGTTGTAACTCAGCTCTAATATTCATAAAAATTTATACTTATCGCCAAATCTGCTCCTTTAGTTCATCTAAGTGGGCTACTTGTTAGGAGATATGTTATCAGCCATTTAATTTAAAAAAGAAGCAGCACCACGTGAAAGCTATTGATATCACCTCTCCCATTCAAGCAAAACACAACACATCACATATGATATGTAAAATAAATTATTATGATAGCGTCTAATATAATAACTAGACACTATTATAATTATTAATGTTAAATATATTTATATGTAAGTTAATAATTAAGAGTCGTAATTTAAATAAAACAATGTTAAAGAGTTATAAAATGCACTATGCGAAAGAAAATAACAGCGAAGCAAAATTAATATGACATAATAATTAATATAATTTAACTTTCCGCCTGATGTTTCTTTTTATATATAGCTATTGCTTTCCGTCTTTTAGCTTGTGCCGTTTAATAAATTTATGTGATAATTGTTTCTTATTTTCATAAATCTTTCCTCTCCGCATTAAATCGCACTAACATCACGCACCGCACATAATTATAGATAAAGGTCGTGAGACTCAATTATTAGTGGCTCTTTTAAGTATTCTTTTAGCCCTAATTTTGGTAAGTTCTTGATTTGCATACAAGCCAATAATTGTTTTACTTGGGAACATGATAAAATACTTTAATTCATGTAGGAAAATTTCTTTTGAATTTCTTAATTTGTTGCCAAATTTGAAATAAAGAATTTTTGTATCATATTTTTTTATTTTTTGCGGATGAAATTTTAGAGTAACCATATAGAAACGTTTTCTTTCCAAATGTATTAATGGATGTCAAAATATTAATTTGCAATTGTTAGAGAATAACTTTTAAGGGGTTTTATGTAGTTTTGTTTAAATTTTTTATTTAATATAAAATAAGTCATTTTAAAATTTTAAATACCAAGTTTTTACTTTTTACAATGATGCCAAACCAAATAAATATATAAATTTCACACCTTAAACTATTAAAATTTGTCATTACTGCTATCTTGATTTTGAAATAAAGATATCAGTGCATAGCAGTTTATTAACCCTAGATGCATAATGAGCCACAAATTGTTACGATTATGTTCATAGAATCTAAAAGTATTCGAAGAAGCTGTGAGCCAATTACATTTTCTCAGTTTTTCATTGAGATGTATGCTTTTAATTTAAAAAATTGTTTAAAATTACGAAAGCTTTTGTAAAACATTAGATTTAAAGCAGTAGTACACTTTTATGGGAATGAAGAACGAACTAACTTTTATTATTATCTTTAAATTCTCGTCCATTTATCCCAATTGAATTTGAATATAACCGTCAGCCGCAGCGTTAGCCTTTATTCAACAGTTCGTGGATTCGAATCCTACCTTGTTCATGGATTTTTGTTATGTTTTGGAATGTTCTTCAATGTCTAATTAGCCTTCGTAAGTAAAACGGTTGATTAAACAACTTTTACTCCCCTAAACAATATATTTTTGCAATGATATAAAGTAAAATTTTCTTGGTGTATAAACAAATGATATTAAAAATTTTAAAAGACATTCTCTCAAAATATTAAATTTTACGAACTACGCCAATTTTCTATACTTGTTTATAAGATTTTTTATATTAAAAACATCAGAGTTCATAATTTATCTTACATATTTTTACGAATACACAAAACCTTTGAACAATTGTCAATAAACAAGAGTAACATACATACAAATAGTATCTTAAAAGAAACAATTATTAGATAGTAAACACAATTCGGCATTAAATGATGTTATTTAAATCAGCTTTCTGCATTCATAATCTTTTTACACCCGTTTTAAGAGAGGGTATGGAGTAAATTAAAAATAAAGACGCTCATATTTAATTAATTTATATTCCTTTATTAGTACTAATTCTGTAACATTTTATTAAAATTGTATACGAACAAGATACACATACAACTATGTCATCCTAAAACAGACAAAATTTATATATTAGGCATTAAATTGTGTAACTAAGATAAATTTTTTCATACTTGTTAATAAGCATTTTATCTTTTATGGGCATAAAAACATACATAACGTTACTTTTTACAAACGCCAGAGCACTTTATGACATTTAATAGCCAACAGATAAGATGTATATGTACATGGCTAATTTACTTTATATATTTTTTCAAAGAACCATATATAATAAAAATGAAAAAAATATTGACGCTTTTACAACATCACATACTTTTACAAACAGTTAACAATTATCAATTTATTTATGATTTTAATAGAATTTAATGGAGTTTTTTTTTATTTCCATAGTTAACAAAATTTTTTATCACTAAATTTTTAAAATTTTGAATTGAAGCATAATCTACTTACAGCATCCTTTATTCCTGCCACTTACAAAGCAGGCTCACACATGTGTAATTGATATATGAATAAATTTGAACGTTATCTCTTCAATAATTTTTCAATTTAATCTTTCGTCCTTAAATATAACAATACCTTTGTAATTTAAGTAAATTAAACAAGACTAGTCTGAAATATATGTATATATAATGTGGCTTATTTCAGTTTAAGATTTCCATAAAACAAGAAATAGAATTTGTTCTTGTGAATACATAATAATTATATTTTCAAATTAGGTCCTATATATTAGATATAATATTATGTTTTAAAGCATGTTCCAGAAAGATGATATAATATAGAACTGAGAATAATAATTTTATATTTATAGATATATATTCTACATCATTATCTAATATCTTAAGCTATCAGTCTGATAGACTAGCAATTACAGCAGTGTAGAATGACCCTTTTTTACTTTTTTATTTCTGAAGTCATGAAGTCATTTACTTATTTGAATACTTCTTCAATTGCCTGTATTCGTACAAGAGAGAAGACCTTAAATATCGATAGAAAGAAATGTATCGATAAAAACAAATGATAATTGGAAGGAACTATGTCGAATCTATATGTTGGAATACTAAAAATTTCTTATTAAGCAATTATAACTTTGCATTGATAAATTTTGCAACATAATGTCCAGAGCTTTCCTTTGAAGCAATTTTAAAGGAAGTAAAGGAACATTTCGGCTGATTTCTTATAGCATTCAGAAGTGTTATATTTGCACTTAGCTCCCTCAATTCCATTATATTCTTTGCCATACATAGGCGAACTTTGTTCAATGAACAACCCGTTTTGGCGTTAATATTATTGTTATACTCCAATACTCACAACATTCCTTGCGTTTCGGATTGTCATACTATCTTTCATAACATGTTCATAACTAATTCTTTTTCTTCCCCAGCATTAATTTCCCAAAGAAAGATTTTTTCCGTCTAGTTGAATGCATATGGCACTGATTTTTTTATTTTTTAATCTTTTTGACTACATGTATTGTAAATTGTTGTTTGCGGTTTTTTACAAAGTAGATATAAATATTAGTATAAGTTGAACTTTTCATCTTCT
This sequence comes from Latrodectus geometricus, assembly GCA_026290005.1. Classification (NCBI taxonomy): domain Eukaryota; kingdom Metazoa; phylum Arthropoda; class Arachnida; order Araneae; family Theridiidae; genus Latrodectus; species Latrodectus geometricus. Next base: position 141,677 of record JAPDSC010147037.1, on the reverse strand, counting down.
TTTTAGAATACTTTGAGATTGACTTGATGTACCACTCTAAATACCAACATTTCATGACATCTATAACTCACAGTTAAATTAAATGCTCTTGTTGCTGCAGCAACCGCCACTAACCAGAATATTTGATGAGAGCTTATTTTGCGGCAGACAGACGAAAATATGTGAAGAAAAGAACTATCGTACCTTGTCTAAGGGCTTCTATTTGAAATTTTAAAAAATGTTGCATCGTGGATCACTCTGGAAAGTAGCTAATTGCTAGAAAATTTCTTCGAATTCCTCTAAATGTCTTTTTTTACAATTAGATGCATCTTGAACTAATAATATTTGCAAATATCTGTGTTTCCCCTTCAATGCAGTTGCTTCGTTTTGAATCGCTAACATCATCAAAATCACTCTTAAGAGGTAGAATTCCATTTGAATTACAGCACGCCTTCATTGCCGTACTTTTCTTTACCACAAACTATGAGAAATCTTTGGTATGTATAAAATAATATAAAATTCAATAAATGTAATAAATATTCGAGCTGTTGAATTAGGAAATTAATATTTCCGAATTCAACAATAGTACGATAAAAATGCATACGTAACTGCACAATCAAAATTTCCAAACTTACCATTATTATCGATACATTCAAAATTTTACTTTTTAATACTTATGAAAACTTTATTTATCAAATAACAGCCTGAACTTAAATGTAATAAAGTAATAATCAATTGAATATACATATTTTATAACTCTTAAGTCTATGGCGTTAAATAAATTTCGAATTCTATTTCTGTTATCATAATTAATTTCTTCATCTACTTGTTGAAAACTTTACCAGAACTTTTCGTCTTGATCAAATAATATGTCCCAATAAACAACATCAGATAATATCTCCCATAAATTTTTATCTCTTTAAAGTTAAGTTTGTAATGATTGTCAAGATCAAGTGGTAAAAAAGTAACAACCCCCTTTCTTTTCTTTCTTTTTTTTTTTTTTTTTTTTTTTTTTTTTTTTTTTTTTTTTTTTTTTTGAATGATAATTAAGTTAGTAGAAAAAATAGCTTTGATAAATTTCTTTACATAATTGAATTTGTACAAACGATTGCAAAAAAAAGGGATTCAGTAAGCAGTCCAAAGTGGGAAAAAAATGTTAAACAATCAAGTCAAATTACGCTAGAATTGGAATTCCATTCTAATCCATTAGAGAGGCATTTTTTGGGGAATCCTTCAAAATACCAAATCAATTTCCGACGAAATTTGATTTTATTCCAAAATAAAATGTGCCGAATTTGATTTTATTCAAAAATTGATTTTCTATTAATATTCACAATAATCTGAGACAAAAGTAGTAGTAAACGAAATGATGGGTTGTAAAATGAAGGTGATGATTTGTGCTATTCTGGAAAAATGGAGTTCATTAGTAAAAATTTTATTGTACAAAAATGTTAGGAAGAAATTTTTATTTAAAACCTGAAATCATTGAAAAATTTTATCATTGCTAGCATGTATTCTATAGAAACACCTTGTCCCTCGATAATAAATAAAAAATTAAAGCAAATTAACCTTTATATGTTTTATTTTGTACACAGCAAAGAAATTTCAATTTAATTAAGATAATTTACTACATGTGTCTAATAATCAATTTATATTTGGCTTATATTATGATTTTAATTTTATAACTACTTGAAGTAATAAGCAATAATAAAGGATTCATTTAAATATAAATAATAAATATATTTTATATATGTCAGTGTAAGTCACATTTTGATATTATACATGAATAAAATGCTACTAACTTTAAGCAAAAAAACACACCAACATCGGCTCAATGCTTTGCTGAAATTTAGTCTTCTTGATGTTATTAAATTAAAAGGAATTATTTTTCTTGAAATAAAATTTGAATCAGAAAATCTGAATCATCATTTGATATAATTTAAAAAGATTGATAAAAATTTAGATACGTATGTTTTCTTTGATAAATGTATGAGTAGAGTTCAAAATAATTTTAAGATAATTTTTTTCAGTGCTATTTTATTAACAGCTGGATACTTTATTTATAAGAATTATACTTCTCATTCAGAAATAATATCAGCATTTTAAATTCTATTGAACTACAGTATAAAGAAAGAATTAATATTTAGTTCGTAGAAGGAAATAACATTAGTTTTTTTATATTAATTGGTTTTTATGTTCACATAATCAAAACTGATGAGAAAAAAAAATTGTTAATTTTATGCAGTATCAATATTCTTCAATGTTACATATAAAAGATGTCCTTATTTTATGTAATTATACTCTTATTTAACATGAGATTTAATAAAATTCTGCAAAGAGAAATCGGTAGTAAATATAACTAGGTTTAGTGATATTTTCAGTAAAATTTGTTAATTGTGATAATAGGACTGACAGTTTAATGATTTAAGCTTAAATGAGGGATTATTTCGCAACATTGGTTAGGGTGCTATAGAAATCAGCTAATATCAATTTATTATTATTAATCAACTAATATAAAATTGTTATTATTAATCAACTATAATGAATTTAATTGCTTTAATTTCCTAAGCATGTGCTTAAAAACAGATAAAAATCATAATTTTTAATTTTTGGGAAAGTTGTACATAAAGGGATAATTAGAAGAGATAAGATTGCAGCTATTTAAACTCTAAAAAATTATCATAAACTTTAATTACTCGGCTCTTTGGTGACTTGGTTAAACCACTTTCAAAGCAAAAATATCAAGAGAATTGACAGTCCATATAAGCAAATTACTAAAACTGTAGACTTGATTTGTAGAGAAATTTTTAAATTTACGATCATGGTGTATTTGTTAAAACAATCATTATATATATTATTTTTATCAAAATGATATCGTTATTATAATTATGAGTAGAATTTAAAATCAAAACAAATTTCATCAGATACCTTTTATCGAGAGATAGTTAAAAATTAAATTCTTTTTCTAAGATGTCCTTCTACTAAAATATATGCAATAAATCGATTTAATTTATATTAAAGAACTGATTTGCAGAGAAATTCAATTACTAGCTGTAAAAATTGAAAATAAAATTTGGATTACAAATTAGTAGTTCCATGATAAGTTAGAACTTCTTTCATTAAAATTTTCGTGTCTAGATCATGTTTCTTTAATCGGTTTTTCAAAATAAGCGAGTAACGTGATGATAGTGTTACATTACTCTTTGCACTTTAATTGCGGACAGAATTGTTTCCATGGATACAGACACTAAAATCGTTGACCTCGACACGCCAGTTTAGAAAAAAAGAAACAAAACTTTAATAGCCCATTCCCTCATCCATGATGCTCAAAACTTGAATAACTTTGTTAACTGCTAGAAATTCTAAGCTCCACTCGCTTACATTCTGTGGTTGAAGTGAAATGAAATCATCCCGACACGCGAATTGCAGATTGCTTTTCATCTGTGACAACGTAAGCGATCACAGAAGATCGTTTAACCAATGAAAATTCGTTCCACATAGAATTGAATAGATCCAATAGTTTTCACTGTTTACTTTCCTTTCCAGTTACAATGCTGATAAGACTAATAAAAGGCGGAATACAGCACTACTCAAAAGTTTATACGCAATATTTAATTCTCATTAAATTTTTATGTAATAAAGAGTGTGTTATATAAATTAAAGTTTTTAAGAACACGTAAAATATGACTTATATTAATTGTGATACTTAAAAGCGGAAGTCACATAAAATTTCTTCTCGTAATACATGAAAATTCGTAATTTAAAATTTTGAAAATCAGAAAAAGAAAATTGAGTTTTTTTGGCATTATTCTTTCAGCATTAATTAAAATTTTTTAATGATGAAATATAAATTTTAATTAATTTTGAGCAGTTTTGAATAACTAATATATTACCAGATGCTTTTCAAATGATGAATATTGATCCATAAACAGAAACACATTCACAATTCCTTCGTTTTATGGGGTTCGTGTCCAAAAGTGATTTATTGATTTCAAATGGTGAACTTTTTTAAAAATGATAAAAGATTTATTGCAATGTTTTCTTTTGAAATCCATATGAAATAATAAAACATTTCACCAAATGGTGTCGAAACATTTTCCAGAGTGTTTTAGTCGAAACAGTAATTTTTTTCATATGCATGCGAACAATTTCGAACGAGCTTAACCATAAGGATAATAGATTACAGTTTACTCTCAAGTTTTAACGGTTTGGAAACCCCAAATATTAATTCAACCGATGTAATTTTCCTGTGAATAAAATTTAATTTAGCCTAAATACATCAAACTGTGTTCAGTACCATTTTTATACAGCATATAAAACATGGTGCCATTTTTGATTGTTTTAAAATAATTTAGTAGGTTTCAGTGTTTTGAATGGCAAAAGCGTCTTTTTTTATTACCAGAGAGTTGCGAGTTCTATACGTGACCCTGCCGAAAATTAATGGTGATTGATGCAAGTAAAATAGATTGTATTGCAATGTCTTCTAAGTGAAATGATAATCTAGGAATGTCAATCCCCGATTAAAAATCTTTTTCTTGGTTCCTTTTTCCAAATTGTGGAGACCCGTAGCACTTCATTAAAGAATCATAAGAATATAAATAGAACAGGTGGTTATCAAATTAGATAAATAGTGTAGGTATTGTTATCAGATTCTATAAATGGAATATGTGACTCGTGAGAACTGCCTAAATTCTACAGTTATTCAACCAATTAGAAAGAAAATAAAAAAAGAAAGACATCTCATTTTGATATTGATGTTTATCTATTGAATTCAAACTCTCTCCATATAATACTTTTACAAACTTTGCATCTACTGAAAAACTTATCATTCTTTTCTGAAGTCATAAAAATTATCCCTCAAAATCGAATTTTTCGAATTCTTTTTTTATCCTTTACAGATGACAACCTACCATTTGAAATAGACCTTTCATTACTTTTTTTAGTTATGTGCTGGAGATTCAAAACTAGATGTTGAAATATTTAATGGAAAATTGTGTATTTATGCCCTTTGTAATTTTTTGAAAAATAAGACGCTTTCCTTTTAAATTTCAAAGATATTCACCGAGAAAAAATATCCCGAATCTGCCTGTCCTCTCAGAGTAGACGTCATATTTCCGGAAAATAAATGCTTTCTCCCACTACTTCTACTTACTAACAATAGTTTAATGATGCATTCAGATTCAAGCTTTAATGTTTTCATTTATAAATTTATACGTTAAACTATGTCTATATTTTTCCACTGCCGGACTTCATACATAAAAAAATTCAGATATAATAAAGAGCATTCGGCTTTATTCTGGATATTCATGAAGTCAAATTTCAACATGTAATCAAAATATGAATAAATTTGACCTATTCAAAAAGTTTCCAAATTGTTTAGACACATTTACATTAAGTCAAGATTACATGCGAAATATTTTTAAATTTTTTTCCACTTGGATCGGAACCTATCAATATTTTTTGAACATTTTCTTTTAGAAGTCATTAAATTTATTTTAAAAATTAAAAAACCCAACTAAATTTTTATGACCTTTGTAGCCCACTAAAGTACTTAATTTAAAAAGCTGCACTACAGGTATTTTTTCAAAAATACAATATTTTAGAAATATTTTTTTAATTACAATGAATTTTAAGTTATTAAGTTTATTGAATTAATGAATTTAATTACTCATTATGTTTTTAATTTTTTATACATTACATTATGGAGCATTAAATTACTGTCTGCATTTTTAAATTTTATCCAAGATCTAATTTCATTTACTTTTTTAAATTTGTTAATTAATATTATCCTCTAATTTGTTTAATTATTACTACATTTTCAATTCAACTTGAACACTTTATTGAATTAATTACATTTATTATGTATTTCATTTTAAATGATATAAGTTTAAAATTAAATATTTAATTGAAAATGTTAACCAGAAATATTAATCACAGAGAAAAAAGAAACAAATCAACACAAATATTCTTTTGAATAATTTCACGCAGAATAACTAGCATGACAATTATTACTTGAGAATGAGGAAATTATTCACGATTAAAAAATTTGATAAAATTAAATTTTAGTAGAATTTAGACCTAGTAGATAGCCCGCAGAAATGTTTTCATATAATAATATAGTTTTTTGTTTTTAAATTACGTCTTAATGAATTTAAATACAAGCATTGGTTATTATATAATTGTAAACCATGGTGAATTTTATTTTAATTAATTTATTTTGCATAAAAATATTTGAGTACCATTTCTTAAAATTATTAATCAATATATTATAAAATACATATCAAACTGCAAATTAATTACAATGTCACGTCGGATTCTTTTTTTAGAGGAGTTTTGAAACTAGTAAAAGAAAGAATTTTATGTATAAAAGCGCTATCTGATTTTCTGTCAAAATGACTATACTTAAAGACAGAAATTAGCAAATTGATTATAACAACTGCCGTGAAAATGTATTATCAATTATAGAAATTGAATGGATAATCGAAATCGTTTCACCATTACGATGATGTCATTTCGTCAATGGCTGCGATCACCAACTGATGATAGTTCTAATTTATAGCCACGCCTCACCATATTTCGTAACTGTTGACGTCATTTTATTCTATTACAACTCTGATGAATTCCTTACAATACTTGCTTTTTCTGCTAATGCCATAAGTTACGCATAGAAACATTCGATTTTTTGTGGCAAGGATTTTTGAAAATTATTTTAAAACATAGGTAATTGATTTTTATACCGTTAATGATGCAATTTCGCTTATGTGCATCTTATATAAAACGTAAATAATTAGCATTATAAAAATTTTACAATTTTTGGTAGCATTTCAGATGAATAAATATTTTTATAGAGATCCAACCATTATTATGAGTTTTACATTAACATGTCTGATTATTTTAATTTCTACATATTCACATATTTATCGTCTTTAATGAAAAACAAATCAATTTTACTAGACATCTTTTTTAGTTTTCCTGTACTTGATAATTTCTTTTTCATTAATTACTAGGAAATCAATTAGGTGATAGAAATTATAAATGATTCCCATTTCACCGACTTTGATAAATTCATAAATTGCATAATTTACAACATTCCTTTCACTTAATTTGATAAAAAATGTAAATTGCATCTTTGAGTCAAATGAGAAATTTTTTATTTGGTAACAAAATCAATTTCGCAGTGAATTTTTCAATATTGATTGCACGAGTATGACCTGTTCAATGATAATTAAAATATATATACACGCACACATTTAAATTCGGTAAATATTCGACAGGAAATAATGCTACAAAAAATAAATTTTTCTGGTCAATTTTATAAGCGTTATAATTCTTAACTCACACACACGTACATTTTCAGCAAAAATATAACAAAATAAAAATATAACAAAAAAATACTTTAAAATAATTTAAGTGTAAAAAATAATATAATTTGCAGAGATAAATTTTGTGACAAATAAGAAACTTGTACTGCAGACTAGACTCCTGTGATTATAGAACGTTTTACCATCCGTACTTGACATACCATAGAAGTTTGTTATTTATTATTCATACTCGGTATCTAACTAGTACAGTAGGAATACAGTTTGAAGTAGTAAGTTGAAGAGTATAAAAAAATCGATGATAATGTGATATTATGTGTTGAAATACTAGTAAGTGAAAAAATTATTGTAGAAAAATGTGTATCTTGTATTAGGAAAAATTTCAATTAGAAAAAATAATAATTTTCATTAAATTTTGTTCAAAATGCCATTTTTAAGTATGAAATGCTATCGCATATCATAATAATTTAAAAACAAACCATACAAAGTAGGAAATGTATGGAAACTGTCTTCAATTAAAAACATTATTTAATACAGAAATCGGGAGTTCTTTCATTTGCGTTCCAGTGTATTTTTGGTCGGCGGCGTATTGAGAAAATCAAAAACACGTTCTCTGTAGTGATATAGACAATGTTTTTATTATAAAATTCAACAAAAAGACAAATTCCGACCCCCTGTAAAAATTCAATTGACACACTAAATAAGAATTCTATTTATTTAAATCTAAACTATTTTAATTTTTAATATCTATTAAATAACATCTATTTCATTTATACTTCAAAATATTTTTTAAAGTTATTCACAGATTTCAAATACAACTATTTTTAATATTTTAAAAGACTAATGTTATAAATGGCGAGCTTCGAATATATGAATTTTTTAACTGGTTTATTTGTATAAAAAAGCTTAAATTCATATTTTTATTAGAATGAATATCGATATTAATGGGGAAACTTATAAATCATAAGATTAATGAATTTTATTTAAAATGCATGAAATAATAATGGAACAAATATGAAATTTTCTTTAATATTTCTTTTTTTTGTGTGAGATTGATTAAAATTAATAGTTATTTCTATTCGTGCATTTTTCAAGATTTTCCATGAAATTAATGGATTGTTTAAGTGAAATATATTGATTTCTAGTTTATTCAAATCTTTTTAAATGCAGAAAAAAATCACAATTATTATTAAATGAATAATTTCTTAAGTTTTTTAATTTCTTAAAATAAAAGGTTATTTAAAGAATGGAAAATATTCTCCATTGTAGCTAATTTTTTAAACTTTTTAATTCACTGTATTTCTTCAAAATGGAGTTTTTATCTATTTATTGCAAATTAGGCCTAATCAACATTTACAAAGAGTGTTTATAATTCTTTTCAACTATAAACCCAAAAGCGTTTCTTACATAGCTCATAAATATGGACAGTAGAGGGCCAGGTTATAGACATTCTTTGAATTCTTTTTTTTTATATTTTTCAATTTAATAATTAATCTACACACACTTTATATAATAAATTAATAATTAGGTAGAAAACGAAAGATGTCAGAATTCAGCTGAGGTTAATATTTAAAAAATACACATCGAATAATGCGATCATTAAAAATCAAAATATATCACATTCAGTGTTATGACCATAATAATGAGTTAAAAGAAGTTTGTACATGCGTGTGATGCCTCAAATTTATAAATTAAGGGGCGGCAGCTTTCAATGGGGAATTTTTACCAAACTTTCGAAGAAAAAATTGAGATTTCGGAAAAATACCAATATCAGCAATTTTTATCAATATTTACTATTTAGTTAACTTTGCTCAAAACGACATTTTGCCACACGAAGTGAGGTCTTATCTGTAGATAAGTTAAAAAAAATAAAAAATGGGGTGCAAAATGCTTAAGAATTTACTTTATTTGTGAAATTATTACAGCACATCTTGCGTTTAAATGCATTTCAACTGGCGGCATATTGGAAAAACCGAAAATACGTTTGTATAGGTAATAAAATGTTTCCTTCAGAAATGTAAGAGGATAATATATTATTTTTATATTTTTAATTATTTTTATAATTACTTTTTTTTAAAACTAATTACACTGGGAATATAAAAAAGAAGTATCTAATGCCGAGATTTTTTTTTTAATCCCCAGAGGTTACCATAGATGACAATTTTAAGGAAGGGGGATTTAAGTGGAAAATTAATTAAAAGGGGGAAAGAACCATATACATCAATTCTTAAAGCGAGAAAAGCTCTGGATCTTGGTGCATCATGGTATAAATAACTTAATGAATTTAAATCAACATTTATTATGGTCTGAATTATCAAGAAATATTTTAATTACAATTTCGGAATAAAACATATGAAACATAATATATCAATAAAAACATAATGAACCTATGAAACATAATATACCAATAAAACATATGTAAAATAAATGTTTTTAAATAACCTGAGTTTAGCATCCTGAATCAAGTTTTATTCAATGCGTGCTGTCGTTTGTTTATTTTAAGCCCTCCATATGAGTTAAATGGAGAAAGAGAAAGAGAAAACTCTGTGAACACACATACTTTATCGCTTCTTCCTCCATAAATTTTACCTCAAAACTCGAAATTAAGGAATATCTGACCTTAATTTTTTATATATTTTCCATTTGCTGTAAAGAAATATTAATATTTGTATAATAAACAATTTTTGCTAATGCTTTCTTAACTACAGAACGCTTCAAATATAAGGAAAATGAAAGAGTCATTTATGAAAAAACATCAGCTAAATTAATTACATAAATGAGCCAATAAGTTTAAATGGAAAGAAGATATTAGGAAGGTAATTTTTTTAAATAAAGAAAATTACAAAATAAAAAATTTTCAGGAAGAAAAAAAAATAAATATGAGCCCCGAGATACATTAAATGGAGTATTCTGAGAAAATACAAGTAAAAATTATCTGTATGTTCTCATCAAACCTAAGCGCTTATATGTAAAATTACATTCTTATTAGAATTTAATTATAGGTCTTACATAGTGATTTTTCTCTTCAAAGTATATTTTAGGTAGTTATATCTTACTGCTTAAAGATTATATAATCCAAAAGTAAATTAACTAATAGGATTGGTCTTAAATGATAAAAATTAAAATTCATTTTACAGAATTTTAGAATACTGTATATTTAAGCTTCAAAATGTTACGGAAAGTGTTAATTTAGTTTAAAAAGTGATTTAAGCAGAAAAGATTTTAATTGGAATAAAGACTTTACATTTTATTACAATTAAAGTGTTAATAAAATGCCCTGAAATGGAAAAACTCTTTTAAATAAAAAGACATATAAATTTTTGTCATATGAGCGCGAAATATAGTATTGTAAACAAAAATACATTTTAGTATTTTCCTATCATCCGTCTTAATATGTCATCGGTGAATTATAAAAAAAGTCTAGTCAACTTATTTATAAATAGCACTTTGTGTCTTTTCTATAGTTTTGAAGCCAAATCTTTTTCTTAAAGTATATATATACAATTTCTTACTTCTTTGAGAGATTTTACTTTATAAATTTCATAACCGGAAAAGGAAGTAAAAAAAATGAAAATACTGTACACATTTTAAGACAAATGTTACAATAGTCTAATTCCAAATAATAAAAGGAAATACTTTCAATATTTGGATTTATGTAAAAGTTAATGATTACAAAGACTGCTTTAATTTTACTGCTCTTTTGAGAGAGATGCCAAACTAGGCCGAATAATAAATAGGATATTCACATTTGATAGTCAAGTAGTTAAGAATTTAAGAAAATGAATAAAGGTAAAAGCTTATTTAATTAAAAATATATAAAGTTATAAAGATTAAAGTAATTTACTTGCCAACTGTAGGATTAGAAATATTTATTTTCGAAGTGGTCCATCGCGCTTTTGTGAATAAAAAAAAAAGTTCACTGTAGGATAGTGTGAACTAGGCCTCATGGTACAGTACACAGATAGCTGCCAGTCGGGCAGTTAATGATTTAACGAGTAGAGGTACAATACCGCATTCCTAATTAGAGAGACTTGGAAGTTATTAGGATTAAAACAGTTTACTTGCCTGATTACTAACTGTTTACTTTCGAGGCTCCCATTCGCGCTGCTGTGCATAAAAATGGGCTTCGAGTCATGAAAAATGGGCAAGGTACCTGTCCTGCTGGAGCGAGTGGAGAAATGCAGCTCCAGGGGAATAAACACAGATGTCAATGCGAGAGAGAAACATGGCAATAATTCAGGGCGCTTGGCAGTTATGAGGGTGCCTTTACCGGGAAACCATTTTTTCAACAACAATGGAAACATAACTTAGATCGAGGGCTCTGAGTGATTGTTTCTTATTATTTCAGCTAATGTACGCTTCCATTGTCATTTTTCTCGAAATAAAAAGGAACAACAAAGAATTCACGAAGAGTACGGGGACGAGAGAACCATTTTTATGCGAGATTTGTCCAACCACCAGCGGCAATTTATTTCCGTATAGAATTAACGACATTTTCTTTAATTTTTTTGCAAAGAAGAAAAAAAATATGAAATTCTTTTAAAACACATTCTGAAAGAGCAATTCTTTTCAGAGTACCACTGAAGGTATCTGAATGTGGGATCGTATTTACTGCCGAAATTCTTTCCGAATAACCATGACTACTGTCAAATGTTTTCACAAGAAAATGTACTAAGTTTTATTTGGAAATTTTATCTATTACAATTTTATTTTTCTTGAAATCGAAAAAATTTGGAGAAAAAATTTATCGTTATTTTTTCAAGTATAATACATAATTTATAATTTGCATTTATATAATATTAATTATTTCGAATATTAATTAATTATAAATTTTCTTTTATTTTCGTTTTATAGAACTCAAATCTGTTTTGAAGGAAAATGTAAAAATTGTAAAAGGAATACGAAATATTATTCGTCATCGCGTGGAAAAGTTTAACAAAGAATTTTGGTAAAATAATTAAATTAGTACATTTTTTTTTATTTATTTATTTATTTATTTATTTATTTATTTATTTTTTTTTTTTTTGAGAATTGGGCATATTAAATTTAAAAGTAATCTTATACTAAAATAACTTAATAAATATCCTATTAATAAATCTTCCGTAATCAATAAATGAAGTGAATAAAATAAAGTACAATAAATGATGTGGGAAAAATTGTTTTAAGTAAACCAATAAATAGTTTTGAGGAGATTAAGAGATTTCTCTTTTCGTAAGCATATAATTCGACATTCAAAAATACTTGTAGACTTTTGTGAAAAATAACCAGATATTCGAAGAGGTCACCGTAAGCACTTTTTGTTAACAAGTTACCAAATAACTTACGAGATAGATCTCTGTAGAACATTATTTGATAGAGCTCAAGTCAATAAATAGATATATTCGCAAAAAAAAAGAAAAAAAAGATCTAATACTCAAATGTCTTTGTAGAATCTTTCTAAGCAAACAATTAGATGCTGAAGTGCTCCTATTATCTAACAAATTATCTGTTCTTATTATTTTAAAAGTAGCTGTTCTTATTACTTAAAATATTATTCGTTATTACCTAAAATATCAGCTGTTAACTGTCCTGTGAATCCTTTTTTGCATGCAATTAATAACGTAGTGGTCTCAATATATCAAATCTCGATAGAAAATTAAGAAAAAATAACTTTTAACTTGAAACACGAAAGCAGAAACCTTCATTAAAAGTTGGTTACTTAATTCAAAATGCATAATTTTTACTTAAATACAATAAACAAGATAAGGAGAGTTCTAATAGAACGAAGGGATGAAATCTGTGTATTTTCTTATCAAGTTTGCATAAAAATTTTCAAAAAGAGAACTCAAAATGATAAAACATGAAAATCAATAATTTTCAGGTAAAAAGTTTAATAAACTGCAAACAGAAATGTAAAATACTTTTCTTTTCAGTTTCATAATGTTAACGTATGTTTTGGACATAGTTCGTAGCTTGCGTTAACTGTGTTCACTATGATGGCGCTATAAATAATAACTCTGAGTTGTATGAAGAATCAATTCAAATCTTTAAAAAATATTGTTAATGTAACTTTATATCCTTTTTTAGATAATAGGGAATTTTTTAAAACATTTCAAGCGAGATGATTTATTTTATGTGAGGACACATTCAATTGATATGTATTACTATTTATTTTAGAAGACAAAAAAGTATTCTCAACTATAACTACAATACTGATAAAGAAGTATATCACAGTCTAAAGAACGTATCTGTAGAGTTGAGGAAGAAAATGATGCCCTATTTTTCAATATTTATTGCTTTACGAACATGTTTTATAAATATTTTCATCCAGATATCTTTCAAAGCCATTTGCACACAACTCAACAACTAAATTCTCTGCTTCTTGCTTTTGTACTTATTGATATTGAAACGAATTTGTACAGTTTAACGGGTACGCACATAGCCTCTTAATTAGAGAAATTGGATAATTGCTCTAAATTTCCTATAATTAATTTTAACCAGCAATGGTCTAATGACGGTCAAAAAACGATGCGATAAATCCCGGCTCCCCGAGTTAATGACTTACATATTTAAGATTTGATTAGGGTACTATTAAAGATTACAAATAAATACATGCACTTTATGTAAAAATTTAAAAGATCATAAAATTCATTTCATTTAAATTTTGCATTTCATATATTTCCAATTATTTTCTTTTCAGTGGCGCCAATATACGTTAAATGTCAACTATATTTTGCCTTACATTTCGAATTATAATTTTCAATTTATTCTTCCAATTTATATTCTGTATTATATGCATTTCGACTTTAACCACATTATAGAATTATAAAAATATTATAGTTGGATAAGCTGTCCAGAGTTGCTAGTATAAAAAAATTGATAGTAGAAATAATGCAAGAAAAGCTAATAATTTTTACTAAGGAAAGCAAAATTTGTTTGGCTGCACTTAACATTTTAAATATTCGATCGCAAAAATCAATATCTTAAAGTAATTAGATTAAAAAATTAATAAATATATTAAAAAAACTGTATGTTGATGGGGGAAATATTCGCAGAGAATTCAGAGACAATTTCTTTTATTTATTTATTTATTTTATTTTTTTTATCCTTTTTCTCAAAACTCTAGTTGACCTTACAAATTATTTGTAGTCGGCCTGCAGGTCACCAGTCACCAACCCTTTATTTAATGGATAACATTTTTGTCAGCTTTGAAGCCATAACCTTTATTGTTACTTGCGGATCGGTAAAATACCTGAGCTATCAAGAGAAAAAAAATTTTGATAACCGAGCGCCAACTTATCGATCATTTATCATTACTCTCGAAAAAGTAAAATGATGAAAATAAATTTAATGCTGTTTTAAAACCAGAACAGTTAGAAATTTGATGAAAGATAAAAGCACAGTGAAAGTTAGCTTATGGTAAGTGAACACGCATATTGTGATATATTTAATTAACGTTTAATAATAC
>JAPDSC010147037.1:53413-69671 GCA_026290005.1 Latrodectus geometricus | reverse complement strand
AAGTGAACACGCATATTGTGATATATTTAATTAACGTTTAATAATACTTTCAATTAAACATAAAATGTATTTCAATTTTATATCACTATTGTCCGATCGAATAATTTTATCACATACATGTATGTGTTTATTTTCTCATATGATTGCTACTTCAAATGCTTCATTTTGAGTCGCAACTTCTCTCAGAAATAATCTAAAATAATTAATTTTGGAATTTTTTTGCTCTTTCACATTCTTGAATATTTTAGTTCTAATCAGGGCTTTAGGCATCCTTGATAAAAAGCTTAATGGCCTAAGGTTATTGTATTCAAGGCATTCTAGTATACACCACATAAATTGCCGTTTGAGAATAATTTTCATGGAGAGTGGACCTAATTGATATGTCACAAGCGGGAAAATCTGGAAAACTCCCAAGCACTCACCATAACAGATGTATATGCAAAAAGGTCACAACTCAGTATCAATCGCTTGTTACTCAACAGTGACTGATATCGAAGCTAGAACATTTTGATCTGAGGAGCAGCGAGGAACTACAAGGCCAAGGTGGTCCATAAATCAGGGCTTTATAGCCATTATAGTTTAATCACTAAAAAGAAAATCATAACGAACTGACATGGGATATATAGATTATCTTTTCTTTTTTTTTTAACTTATATATTATTAATATTTGTTATCTTTGCATATACTCTTTATAACAGAACATTAATTTAAAATTCTACCGAAATTAAATTTATAAGCAGAGTACTAAGAACCCTTATTTAGAATATTTCCTGTCAGTAATTATAAACTAATTAAATGAGTCATCGTTTTAGCTCAAGTTGATTTTTTTTTCTTCAATATAATATGTCACTGCTAAGTAAAAGGCATTATTAATTGAAATTAATGAATAGCTTTAAAATTTGAGTTAACGAACTTCTTAATATTTCATTTGAATAATGATAGTAAATTTTAGAATTAAAAATTTCAGATATTGTGAAAGGAATATTGTTTATAGTGTGCACATTTTTTTTTATTAATTATAAAATACATTTTCATTCCATCCTTTGTTTACTCATTAGCCATTTAAGAACTTTATTATAATTAATTGATAGTTAAAATTTTAACTAATATTTAAAACTCTTTTCTAAGTTTCTTTTAAAATATTCAATAATATATTTGACGAATTGTTTTTACTCTCATACTTAAATAATAATCTAGATAATGATTCAAGTAATTAAAAAATGATAAATAAACTAAGAAAGTTCCAAATACATAAATATTTTAGTCAAAATAAACAATAAAACTAGTTGATTTATACAAAACACAAAAATATATGTCTTTAATTTATATAAATTAATACAAAAATTTCTAAGTTTTTTAAGAGGAAATAATTCTTAAGATAGTTTTGAGTAATTTTTTCTATTAAATTATTCTATATCATAAATTTATACTATTTTATGAAATAGATTTTTTCTGTTTTTTTAAAATAAATTTCAGATAAAATTATCATAAATATCAATTTTATATCACAAAACTGGCTTTAAGAAAAGGATGGGATTATTGCATATGAAAAGAATCAACTTAATGAAACAAAAACTGAGTTTTATAATTTTTTTTTAAATCATCATTTTAGAATCCTTTCTTAATTCGTAACATTGCAGAGTACAGATTACGTCTTACAAAAATTGAACTTATTCTCTTTTAAGTGATTGATCAGGTTAAAAAATAAGATCAATGTATAATATTCCATTCCTTCTCAATGCAATCTTTTAATAAAACAAGATTTTGGAGATTTAGAGAGACTATCAAACACAGTAAAAGTTTTCGGATTATTAATTATCTTTAAAAACAGCTTTATTTGATAAGTGATGAATGTTTGAAATTCAGTTACCATTTTTCAAATATTCGCTTTCGTAGTTGCCTTTAAACAATATCTTCGTCTTCCAACTTGTTTGCAATATTTTCATAACATATTACTTGATTGTGGATCAATAATTTAAATGCCTTCATAATATTTTACTTATAAGTTTTCTATATTTATTTTCTAAATTCGTGGTATTCGACTAATATCTATGATAAAAAAGGACATAACCCATATAAATTCATTATTTCGGATCCATTGGAATAAGAATTAACCATGAATAATTTCTCTTTGATTCACAAAACATTTATTCTCTGGTAAATAATCAAAAAAAGTTGTGTTTTAAGCACCTATAATTTCCTCTTTTTATTTCATTTTTTTCCCAGGGACTGCGCGAATGAAGTCAGAAAAAGCGACTTCCGTGTTTGAACAGAGCATACGAGGATCGAAGTACGACTTTGGCTCATAGAGGGCAGCACCATCTGGGTTTTCCACTTTAGATATTGAAACCAGAGAAGAATCATATCCTGCCTCCATCAATTCTATAAGTATTTGAAATAGGAACATGGAGGACACTGCAACCATGACATATTTTACGTTTCCCAGTCACCATTAGAGAATGCTTCGGATACGCCGGGATTCGAACTCACAACATTCTGGTAACGAGAACGACACCTAACCAACCAGGCCACCGCCGCTCAGTCAAATAGGAAAAACAAATAAATAACTAAATTTTTAACTTTTATGAAAATTTAAGTCTTTTTAGATTTTTTCGCAATTTTATAATTTCTGGTGAGATTATTTCTTCATTTAGAAATTGAGTTTTATCACCAAAAGTTTATATAGAATTTTTAAGCTCACTATTTCTATATTTTGATCAATACTGCTAATTAATCTCAATGATGGTTTTATTTATCATTCTTTTATTAGGATTGCTACTAACATTGATTGTTTGAAATTAATTTTGATTGATCTATATTCACATTTTCATTTGCTCCCCCAGTAAATTCCATAACATTGTATAACTAGGAGTATTACATTTTGTGTGCATTGCTATCTATTTTTATGGCTTCAACCTTTTCACAGTCATCACAATAATACGTTCTAGATTTTGATACGATTCTTCAACACCATTATTAATTCCTCACATTTTAACCAACATTTTTAAAAGTTCTCTTATAAATTTGTAGCAAAAAATTCAGATTAATTTTCATATCCTTCTTATTTTAACAAAATCAAAATAATAATTCCGTTTATAAAAATGCTGAATACTTAACACTCTTTTCTGAAACACTAACATGGATCCAAATATTAAACAACAAAAGTCAACTTTTCCTCTAATAAAAGAAGCCACAAGAAGCGATAACGAAAGCAGAAATAAAAAAAATAGTGTACGTGACAAGCCATTCTTACTAAACACGATAAGATTTTCAGATATTAATTCTTTTAGAATAGAATACGAGCGAATAAAGATCTGAAGCCAAAGAATAGCATAATTTTATAATTTATGGCAGATTTTATTTTATTTTGGGAAAGTTAGAAAGTGTAGATGTTATCAATAAAATAAACGCACAAAACTATTATCTAAAAAAATGAACTCATGCTAAAGGGCAACCATATGTTTCTCGGTATCTTTCCCTTCCATGATTGTTTCACTAAAAGGGCACAGGACAATAAATTGAAAAGGTTGAGCGGAAAACGATAAAAAAAACAATTTTACGTCTCTTTCTGCACTACAGAAAAAAAGGATTATTTTATTTTAATGATCTTGCTTCCGAGATTGCTCATAAGATAAAATAAAAATTAGCCATTATCACATATTATTAACTAATTAACTAATATCCATGAAAATCCTTACACAATTCCTTTTAATAATTAAGAATAGAAGTAAAAAAGTTTTTAACAAAATATGCAGGAGGTTTCTTGAAGAATGTATGGTAATTAAATGCTGTTTTTACATAAAAATGTACAGAATACAATTTTATCTCAAAAAAAATACGTGTAGATATAAGAGGCTTCGTAATCCATAAAACCTGCATATTTTAGCACATATACAGACTAATATAACAGATAGATCTGTAACTAAAAAAATAATAAGTAACACTTTAATTGCGTTTACTGTTCCTTTAGTAAAAAGAAAGCAGATTAAAAAGTATAGTTTAATGAAGATATTGAAACATGTTTTCAGAAAATTAAATAATGTGTACAAATATTTTAAGGATAAAAATTATCGCTGATTAGGATTAAAATATGTATAAGGTACCCATTCATTGTTTTATATTTAAATTCCTTGAATATTAATCAAGGATTTGATTTTAATTTTGTTCCAAGACTGTAATTTAATCTAACAGTATTTAATTCACTTAGAATTCGCTGTGTATATCGAAAAGCGAATGCCCCATCTTGGAACCTGAAGAAAGTTGTTTTGCTCTTATTTCAAATTTTTCACTATCATTACTGTTAAATTTCTTTTTTATACGTTAAATTAAATACATAATCTATGTATTGAAAAGCCAGGAAAAAATTCTTTGGAAAGCTTTCTGAATTTCATTACTCAATTTTCCACTTTTGTTATTGTATTTTTAATGAAAACGAGAATGCACATTTCATCTTACAATTGATATAATGATTTTAATTTAGCCTAATCAATAAATTTTTAAAAACTAGGATTCTTTTTTTTTTTTTTTTTTTTTTTTTTTTAAGCAATTTACGATGAACATCCCGTTAGCATTATACAAATAGTATTTGTATTTATTTGACTCAAAAGAAGAGAATTCAATAAATTTATTATTTAAAAAGCATATTTTAGGTGTCGATATAATATTTTTTGTTTAAAAATTGAAACTACGCAACTAAAAATCAGATATATCCGAAATCAAACATTAGCTAAAGAACAAAATATCCATTTTATCATACATATTTTCAGAAAATACATATATTTTCATTATATGAATTATATCTTTAAATTGGAAAAAATATAAAAAAGAAACCATGGAAACTTACACTTTGAGCATTTGTATTTCAATATATATATATATATATATATATATATATATATTTAATTAACTACTGTAAATTAAATCTATCACATTATCAATATAATAAAACTATACATTTTATTCATATATAAGTTCGATGTAAACTGCAACCGTCAAAAATATTTAAAAACTGAGTAAACGTTTAATAATTTTGAAGGTTGTAGTTTAAACATTTAACTTTACAAAATTATATATTTTTTAAGCATTTTCTAATTAAGAAATTTATGTTAATGAAAAATTATAAATAACATGTAATTTAAGTAAAAAAGAATTTATGAGACTAGAAAAATTTAGGAATATGATATTTATACACTGTAAAATATACATTGATGAAGGTGATAAATTTCTTAGGGATTAAATTTACCTTCAACGTGAGACTACAATAATTCAGCTTTTTGTTCAAATTTGTTGCCTTACTTTCACCTTTTTCTTATGTATTATGACTCCAAAGAGGGTTGCTGCAACAGTTAAGGAGTTTTATGGCCATGTAAGAACATCAACACATTATTACAAATACTCGAGACAACAATTAACTATTTACACTTATTCTCAAGGGATGCATTTTACCATTAGCTTCCTGTTTCGCGGTTTGCCCTCGACTTGTTTTCGCCTATTAGTCGAAAGAAGCTGTGTTGCTATATCCGTTAAAATATATATGTATATCATATATAATGTGTAAAAGACTCCCTTATTTCGTGACACAACTAAAATAAAGGTTTTCACAATGAACGTTAAATGCTTCACTTGAAATAAGCATTTGTGGAATAAGTCATCAACAAAATTTCGAAATTTTAGTAGTTTGTAGTTTTATTTCGAAGTTTTAAAGTCATCAATGAAGTGAGTTATCAAGCAAAATTGCACTATACTTGTTCTACGCTCCAAATTTTTAATTTAACATACGGAAACATAAGGCACATTATTTTATTTATCATTTGATGCTGAAAGAAGAAACAAAATTTTCAATTTTAATTAATTGAAAAATATTAATGAATGGTAAAATTTCTACCTGTATCGTCGTTAAACCATGAATAAACCAAAATATGATTTTATGGTGACACAAGAACAAAATATTTACAGAAATTATTATATCTTCATGATTTTAATTTAATTTTTAACGGCAATATTTTTTCTACCATTGGAAAGCAGCATCTATATAATATCAATAGACAAATGGATTTTCTTTCATATATGAGTGGAAACATTGCTCATTTATTATATTAGGTTGGGGAAAAAGAAATCTATATTTTTACGTGAACTTTATGTAACTTCTTTTGGATTCACTTTGTAAAAAGGTTTAAAACAGCTTTCATGTAGATTTTTAGGTTTTGCGCGTTACGACTGCTGACATGCGGTTAACTTCGATCATTTTTGATATTTTATAGACATTTTCGACGATGCTGTATCCACATGCGAGGTGCATCTCTAACATCAAAAATACCCGAACGGAATCGACGAAACCAAAATTGTACGTAACTGGTTGTTACAGTCTTATATAGGACGATAAACACCTTTCACAATTTTAGCCACCCGGCTATCTTTTTCGCCATTACAAGAGAAAAACGAAAAGGTATCGAATTTTCTGTTTGTTGTCTTCCATTTTTAAAACCTTGTACTCGTAACTGAATGAATCAAACAAAAAACCGCAAGAGGATATTTTAGTGTCAAAGGTCACCTTTCCAACGAGCATAAATCTGAAATTGTTTGATAGATACCTCACGAGATATCGATCACTACAGACGCCTACCGAAAAAATAATGGATTACTTTTTCCCCAACCTAATATTAAAAAGGATTATTGCATCCAAATAGAAGTATTAAAAACTATTAATTTTTTTAATTTTAAAGAGAATTTAATATAATGAGATAAAAATGTAGTATAATACAGAAAAATCCACTTAAATAACTGGAGATAAAATCAATTTCACAATATCTTAAGAAAAATTGTTTCTAGAAAGGATTAATAAAAATATAAAAGAGATGAAATAAATTTCTGTATTAGTTTTTTAAAACTATTTAAATTTACAGTTTAACGCCATTATACTGAATGTTTTAATTAAATTTCAGAGTTATATATCATTTTTAAATTGCTTTTGTAGAGATGCAGTAAAGAACAAAATATAAATCATTGTTAAATAAATATCATAAAATAAATACTAAAAAATAATATTAATGTTATTAAATATAAATTTTATCTTTATTACTTAAATAAAATTTATATTGAATATTATATAAAATTTCAACATAAAAATTTTGTATCAATTTGGTATTCCAAGATATTAATAAAACTAAATTGTCAATATTTTACACATGTGGCATTTTTCTGCTATTGGAACCAGACTCACATTAGCAAATGCTTTGCTTAACTTGTTTAGAGATATATATGAAGGAATTTCTTTAAACATTGTTAACATTTCAAGAATCTGTTTTTTACTAACATTTATTTTTTTGTTATATATATTTTAGTTACTATTTTTGTTTCAAATTTTCATCAAAATACTGAACATTTGACAATATCAGAATCTGTTTTAGATACCAAAGTAGTACCAAAACTTTTTCTTTTGTTTAAGCGAAGAAAATTTTTGCGTTTAATGTAACTGCTTATGTTGAAAAGTTGATTTTCGATTTTATTTATCATTAATTTGTTGTTTACGTGAATCTTGTATTCAGAACTTCTAAGCTTCCAACACAATTTTTTGCTTAACTGTAAAACATGTTATGTAAAAACGAAACAGGAAGAATTTTTAAACCAGAAGTAGTAAAGAAATACGGTATTTTAAATTTTTTAACTTTTTAAAAATTTAGATGTTTTTTATAATGTGTTGATTGATAGTTATAAGCATGAAACCATTATTTGCCTTATACACTCAAAATGGGACAACATCATCGCTACCTCAAACGAAACTTTTAATTTTTTTAAAGGCAGAGATAGAGAGATTTTTTAAAAACTTATATTTTCACAAAATCTTTAAACCCTTAACATAAATATTTCAAGTAATAATGAAGATATTTGTATGAAACTTGACCTACATGTTTTAGGTGTTATTTTATGAAATGAAGCAGAATTCTGAATATGTATTAAAAACGTTTTAATTTACAGATATTTTTAAAAAAGAATACACAGTAAAAGTTCGTAAGATATACATATTGCTGTTTATTTTTAACTACATTTTCATTATCTCAGAATATTTTCACTAGATTTTGTTTCATTTCAAACAATATTGTTAAGTAAATCTCATGCCTAATTTAAATTAAGAAGGATGTATTTCGATTTTCTACAAAATGTTGGCGGTTTTGTTAAAATTTATCAAAAAATAACCATTGTCATGAAAAAGGTATGCGATAGGTAGTTAAAACTTTGGCTAATTTTAGGTTTTTACATCATAATTTATCTAAAAATAAAATAAAAGAAAATTTAAAGAAAAATTAATTTTTATAAAAAAAAAAAATTGGTTAGATCGTAGGCGGATACTCTAAGAAATGACTGGCATTTTTGAGGCTAATAATTGACCATTTCATGCGGCACTTTCTACTCGTTTGGCACGTGCCAAGAAATGAAATTAAGAAATTCCTAGTCATAAACATGCTCAACTCTTATCATTGTAGATAACATTATGAGATAAAAGAAGTTTCAGAATAAGCTGACATTGTAAAGATGCAATACAAATGTGTTCGTCTTATCTTTACGGCACAATTTTGCATTTGGTGAATTTTTTGAATTCCTTCATTCTCATTAGAACCCAAGTTCGATCGAAGATTTTTCATGAGCATGATTACAAATTATACTAACATAAACATTTAATCATCAGACATATTCATTTAATCTCTTAAAATTGGGTTTCTTTAAAGCTCGAATGTATTTCTTTCGCTTCTGTGCTTTCATTCAAAAATTCTTTTTTTTTTTTTTTTTTTTTAAATTTCAGTTTTATTTAAATTTTTATAGTTAATCAGTTTTAATGGTACTTTTCCATTTTGTGATTTGTAAAACAATAGCCAAGAAAATCACCATGTTTAGAATGTAAAATTATATACCAAAATTACATTTCCTAGGTAACATTATATGGAATTCTTTTATTTGTTTTAGTCCATCTGTTTGAAATTTCGTTATTTCTGCATTGATGGCGTTCATTTTTATTACTTACCATTTCTTATTTGCTTTATCATCTCTATTTTGTTTGCTAAAGATATCAATATTTAAGAATTGCAGAAGTCCACATTTATAAATAATGTTTCATTACTTATTTTTTCCTTGGTGATTAAAAAAAATTAATTTCGATAATAGACCCAACACAGGTATACCATATTAATTTCTTTATTTTGAATTTTATAATCTTTTTTCTTAAGAAATTCACATTTAATCTGCAAAATTTCATAAATCTGACAACATTTTTTGGTCACTAAAAATATTGTACCAATAAGTAACGATATCTATTCAAAAAAATCAATGGATTCAAAATAATTCCATAAGCTTTTAAATTTATTTGAGTTCAAAAAGATTTTCAAACAATTTTCGAAGTGTTCTTAGAAAAAAACATAAGATTTTTTTTAGCGACCATAAAATTATCCAAGCTCACATCATTTCAAAGACTTTTTCTACCAAATCGATTAACCGATAATTTCAGAACAGTACAGAATCATGATTGTCATTAGGCAACAGAAATCTTTTAAGTGCTTAATGCATTACTTCCTAAATGGGCTTTTAAGTAATTGAATTTACTAACTTTATCTTCTAATTCATTATTTGTCAAAAAATTTCCATCACATCTATTACTGGCCCCAATTTCGAAAAATTTTGATATATTTAATATAAAGCGAGATCATAATTTTAGCATGCTTATATCGGGATTTTATAATTTATTTTTTATTTCAGATATTTTAATGGCCTTAGAGGGGATATTTTCTATTGAATATATTTTTTTATAGTTACTCAAAATCATTTTTCGTAATATATTTCAGCATTTTCGATTTCACGAGTTAGGTCTTCAATGCGCTCGATTGTTTTCAAATCTTAAACAAATAACTATAACTTTCTAGCTTATTTAAAAAGATTTCTCCTGAATTGCCTACATTTTATCTGCATTATTTTTATCTTCGATTATATTCCTAATAATCATTGTAACAATAACTTTATAAGAAGCTTCCCGATAATCGAGAATTTAACTTTTAGGAACCATTCATTTTCCTTTATCAATGTATTTATATTTAACGTCCATATTTGTTCTAAAAATATATGAATTATAAAGTTGAAATCCTAACGATTCTTTTATTCATATAGTGATTAAAACTATTTAGTGTTAGTCAATTCCTAAATGACCTACAGTGCTTTAAATTCCAATATCACATTTTATTGTTTCAACATTTAAATTGATATGTACCTAAAAATATCTTTACCATCATCCATACGAATTTCCGAGAGCAAATAGAGCTTTCGTTCATGTACTCTTGATCTTTTTAAGCAAATTACTTCATGAGACAATTAAAGAATACTAATAGAGAAAACTTTTAAAACAGAAAAAAATATTTTAATTTTCTTCATAACAAGTCAAATACAGCTTTAGAGAAAATAATTACAATTAATAGAGACTTATTTCAAAGTGTGTTCCTTTCTTCTCACATGTCAACTCAATTCTAATGTATCAATATAAAACAAATTAGCTGTCGGTTACAGTTACATTTTTTTTGGCTGTGTAGCTATATCTTGGAAATCCTAAGAAATGAGAATGCATCATAACTTAGCATTACGTTTTATTATTGTTGTGAAATAATTATATTCAATTAAGTAATAAGTATATTTTGATTCATCCGACTACAGCCTAAGTCGTTAAAATGATATCAGATAAACAACAAATATTATTTAAATGGAAATTTTGTTTACAAACAATTAAACCGAACGATTAATAGGATTGAACAAAACCCTATGAGATAAAAATAAAATCAGAAGAATTAAATTAATAAATTTATTCAGAGAATGATTAGCATAAAATTATTTTTCTTTTAAGTAAATACATAATACACTTATGATATTGAAAAGTAGGATCTTACGTTTAAGGAAACTTGTAAAGCACATTCGTTTTTTGAAAAGAAAAAAAAATTTATTCTTTATTTCATCTTGATTATAAATGATTTTTGCTCTTTCACGGTAAAAATAATTTCTAATCCAGATGAAATAAAGGAGAAACTACATGAAGCTAAATTTGAAAAATTTGTTTTTAAAATGATATTATTGTTGTAGCGTATTAAATTATTCATTAAAATTTCTATTAATGATATATTATACTTACATAACTGTTATGTATAATGTTTTATTTATACTTTATTAATTTAAATAAAGTTAGTTTTTTAATAATTTAACTATACATTTAAATAAAGCTCCTATCTATCTTTGTATACATACTATGTATGAAAGTATGTATACTATCCTTTAATAATGAAAAATCTAAAGTGAATCATAGATTTTTTTAAGAAAAAAAACGAATTTATATTACTAAAGGAACTTAAATCTAAAAATTTTGTTCTTGATTCAAAGCTCTTTATCAAGAAACCACTATTGCAAATCTTGAAATATTATTCTTTTGCGCGGAAGTTTAATGCGCAATTTTAAAGCTGAAGCATTTGCCTTCATTTTTTTGTCGCCTAATGTACTGGTTCGACAATCCAAAAGAGCAATAATATTTTATGCATGTATCTTGACGCGCTGAACTACGCAGATATTGAAAAGAAAAGAAAATATAATAAAAAAAGAAATCGCTTTTTCCCTTGCTTGGAATCTATTCTTCGTATGTCCTTTGTGACTGTGAAGTGAGTAACACTCAACTTAGTGATGTGAGTGATTCTACTACTTATGATGGGGACAATAGCACGACAGGAATGCCTAAAGAGCATATAAAGTAACGAAGCTTAAGGTGTTCTAAATGTAGATTTACCTCTTTTGAGAGGAATTTACCTTTTCTGGAAGTATCGAGAGTGCTTAAGGTATATCTGAAAGCCTCTGCACTTAATTTTAAATATGGATATTATCCTCCTCTGCATAATTCTTTTTATAACTAATTGTATGAACCAACAATTTAGAATTATTATAATTTCGAATATTATAGCATAAATAAGTTCAATTTCAAATGTTTTAGATTTGGAGCTCAATGTTTTCTCATTAATTCAACAAAAACACATTTCACAATCTCAATTTTATTTCACCTATAGAAAATTGTTTAATCTTTTGTTAAAAATTTTTCAAATTATTTGATATTTTCTTTGTTTCGATCAAAATAATACTTAAAAATACAAATTTCAGTATTAAATGTAGAAATGAATTTGTAAAATTATTAAGAAATTTAATTATTTACGTAAAATTTTTATTTACTTTTATAATACAATATTAAGACTCGTTTTGCTGATAGTAATATAATGAAAAAAAATGCTTGAAAATGAATAAAAACTAAATATATAATATGCTACACATAAAAAGATTTATGACTAGAAAGCAATATCAATACTTCTTTATTTTTGTATTTCTATTATATTGATTCCTGTTTTGATACAATAAAGTTTTAAAAAACAAAGCATGTTTTGAAACGAAAGAGTTGAAGCAGAATTTGTGGTAAATTCGTATATATTACATCTGTTAAAACCAGAAAAAATCATAAAGTATAGCTTTCGAGAATGTATCTGTTACCATCTTATTTTCTGTACAAATGGTTAAAGATCCAAATGTAAAAAAAATTCTCATTATTTAATTACTGTGAGTTGAATATCAGAAATTTGTAGCGATAAGATACAAATTATTTAATTTTAATTTATTACAAAAGTCAATGTTAAGTTTTATCAGACAAAGTTGATTCATTCTAAATATTACAATTAGAATTTAAAAATATAAAAAGTATTTTTATTTAATTATTCAAAATTTCAAGTTCGTTTTTATAGTTCAATCAATGTTAATACACAAAATCATTTCAGAACAATAATTTTATATTGAATTCGTAAAAATAAGTTGGCAACCTTTATTCGAGTTTCTTTTCCGCTTGAATGATACCAGTTAATCAATGAAAACCAATAAATGTGTGTCATTTTTAAGAATAAAACACATCCTTACTATTAAAACAATTCTTGAAAACTGTGTTTAAAATTTAAAATTAATTATTAGTTGTTTTTTCATTTTTTATTTCTTGCATTCAGATAGAATGCCATTACAAATTAATTCTCCAACGGAAATAATTATTTGTTTTCTTGTATTTGGAAAATCGTTTTCTTGGGACTAAGAAACGAATCGTTTGTCCATCTCTATTTCCTGGCGTGATGAAGGAGTCCGATAAGACCTGCGCGGTCGGATCCTCACGCAGTCCCTTTCTCGGATGGAGAATAGAGGGCGCTGCGCTCGATCAAAGCCCCCATTTTCTGGAGTGTGTCGAACATTTTTGCTCCCCTCTCCTGATCCCTCACTTCCTGGTCTGTTTTTTCTTTCCGCTCCTGAGAACATCTCTTCCCTTGACAAATATGGCCACGTGAACCACGACCACACAGGTGAGTGCCATTTTCCGCCTAATAGAGTAACAAGTGTTTGTCCAGATCGATGCACTGCAGCTCAATCCATTTTTCTCCAGTCGTTGAGATCCTCCGCCGACGCACACCCCCACCCTCGCATATTTTCCTTTTGTTGTGCATCATTCTGAGGTCAAGTTGACCTTTGACAACCATCACTGGCAAAACAATTCTCCCCACCTTGTAAACATATGCCTTATGGTAGTAATCACAAAAATTAAGCTCCAATTCCAGCTCCTGATAAAAGCAAAAAACGATTGAATAGTTTTCCTTCAAAGCGAATATAGATTTTAAGAAGGGGGTGATGTATTTTCTTAAATACATACCCAATAACTCCAAGATACTTCAGCTCTCAATATTAAATTCTTAGTTACTGACACAAAAAGCTTTCTTCAGACTCACCAAGATAGATCATCAGAAATGAACATACATTTCTGTCAAACTATGAATAAAAAAACTGAACTCTTTTATTCCAAAAAAGGACATGGATTGGATAAAAATCATCTCTATTAACTCAAATTCTACAGCTGGTTTTTTTCAAATTTTACATAGTTAACATAGAATTTACCTGAATGTGCAAACATGTGTGTGTTTTTTCAATAATCACTATCTCCGCATTCAATACTTTATTTATTTAAAAAAATAATTGTTAGCTATATATAAACAAACAAAAAATGTCATTCTTTTAATTTAAACTTTACATTTAAACTATTTGTTTATTTTGATTATATTTAATATAATTATAAAATAATCAAGTTATAAATAATAATAATTCAAAACATGCTGAATTTCTACTCATTGTGTCCTATATTTCATATGTCATTTCTTTAATATGTTATAGATAGGAATATGCAATTTTTAAATTTAAATTAAAAACAAATTAAATTTTACATTTGGTTAACATTGAAAATTGAGGTTTTCTGATTTTCTTTTATCTCAAAAAATTTTTCTATGTAAAAAAATCATTTAAAAAAGCTTATGTAATAAAAGTAATATATATATATATATACAACAATGAATATATATCCATTAATATAAATATGCAAATATAGAATATTTTTATAGTAGTAAATGCAATGTCATCTGATTTAACTAAATATTTTTAATGTATTATTAAATCATAATGCAGTAAATAATAAAAAAATAAAACAATGAATAATCAAACAAAAAATTGTAAAGAATATTTAATTTTAAGAAAAGCTTTTGAAAAATATTATATCCTCTGTGTTTTAGATATTCAGGGTTGTAGAAATTTAACTATAAAAAACAATTTAGACGAGAGTAATTTATGTAAATTTAATGTAATTAGTTTTAGATGTTTATTGTATTAATTTCATAAATTAAAGTTGAATGTGAATACAGAACAGAAGTTTCCTTCTTAAAGAATGATTAAGTTTTTAAATGGATTTATTTATGACCAATTTCCATCTGCAAAAAAGAAATGACTCACTAATTGTAAATTGAAATGAGAATTTTTTAAATATCTGTTCAGTTTAATACTTTTTGTTGCTTTCCTACTTTATTTTATTAAAACTATTATTTCAACATTTTGGGGATATTCATAAATTATTCATTGTTATTTGTTGTTAAAAATAACCATCTTTTGTGACAGATGACTTATGTAATTTATTCAATCATTCTTGTCTACTCGTTGAATTTCCATTTTTATTTCATAAACAAGAATCAGATACCAACTTTGCTATTATAAAACTTCTATAAACCTATTTTTTCTTGATATTTGAAGTACAATTTATTTTCCAAGAACTTGCTGATGGTTTTATAAGACAAGTGGCATTTTCGCAATTTAGTGTTTTTCAATTGCTATACATTTTATTTTTAATCATATATTATTTTCGAATATTTTTTTCCTATCATTATTTTATTTTATTGAAAAGTAAATAATGATAGGATTATTTTATTAAGTAAGAACTGATAAAATATCCATTGTTAATTTAATTCTACATAGCTTAACTTTCATATTTTAAATTTTTATTCAGAAATTGAACTATCACATTGTCTTTGAGACTCTTGCACGCTTGTAATACAGTGCTTAGTTATTTCAGAAAAGTTTTTTAAAAATGTATGTGTGCTTTAGCACCAATGAAGTTTGATATTAAATAAGAGCTTCAAAACTATCTTCTACATTAATTTTCAAAGATTTGACTGAAAAGTTTTAAAATAAAGAATTTTTCGAGCTTATTTTTCCCTTATTACAAAATAAGCTCTTGTTTATTTATTTATTTATTCGTATGAAACAGTTTTTATGTTGATAATTTATCTAAGATATAACAATTTCCTATCATAATATGTAATAATCATGTTGGATATTTATTCAAAAACTTTGCGTGAAACATCCTATATAAAGAGCATTTTTTTGGAAAATCACTTCAGAAATTCTTACATTAATTTATGCAAAAAGACTAGTTAAAATTTCCTAACATATTAAACATTTAATAAAATCTACAAAACTATACAACAATAAAGATATTTTCATTTATTCTTAAAACGAAATGTTTTTAAGAAAATTTCATTTTTAAATCTTTTTTTCATGTTTTAAAAGTTACAATTATTTCAAAACAAAATACATAATTATTTTCATCATCTAAAAGTTTATTCAGCATTTATTTATTTGAAAAAGAATATTTTTCTTAAAACATTCATTTATTAGTATACCTTATTATTTTAAAGACAAAAATTTCTTGATTTAAGAAAATTTTTTCAAAAATAGCTATGGAATTGATTCTTCGGAAATAACTATTCATTTCCATTAAAGATTTGATTTCTAATCTTTGTTTATTAAGGACAACAATTCAATGATGAAAATGGAAATATATATATATATATATATATAT
>JAPDSC010147037.1:4132-53313 GCA_026290005.1 Latrodectus geometricus | reverse complement strand
ATATATATATATATAGTTAAATGGTATTATAAAAAAGATTTCATTTGACTCGTTTCTTCTCTTTCGAAGATCAGTTTAATTTTAAAAAATATTTTCTGTGAATGTTTCATTGTACTTTCAAAGCTAAGGAAGTACGAAATTAAAAGGTATAGAAATATTACGCGTAAAATATGCCTAATTTTAATTATCATATTTTTTTTATCCAGTTTAAGTTAAGCCAGATTAGCTGCTGAATTATTAGAATTCTAGTCTTTTTATCAACAGTTCATGGGTTTAATTTTCCTCTCACAGAGTTGGGTGCTTATAACGAAAGTTCACTTTAGGTCCAGGTCGAATAAGTCACTCTATGAGAAAAGTTGGCGAAGAATGAAAAACAATCCATAAAAATCTAATCTAAATAAATACAAATTAATAATCTTAAGACCTTATATTATTCAAATCTAAAATATTGTTAAGATTTTAGGAAGCTTTTGATAAGAAATCAAAATATTCATTTACTTAATTACATCTTGTTCATAAAATAATGTATTTTGGTGGGAAAACTTAAAAGTGTAAGATATAGTATCTTTTGTTATATTCTCTCTTTAATGTGTTTGCATTTTAATTTGATCTATTTTAGAAAATTGAATAAATAATAGGGTGAATAAATTTTAAATAATGTATGAATAAGGCTTAAAAATAAGGATAAATCTACGTTTTCAAGTAAGAAATTAAAATTTGCCTATTTATTTTGCTATTGAATAAAAGTTTTTAATAATTATCTAATTTTTTTATTTAATTTATATCAACTTGTATAAAAAGCATTCAAATAAAACTTTCAATTATTTTAAATAATTTGAGACATTCATGAATTCTTCAAAAGATCACTTTTAAAATTTATAATATGGTTTATGTGTCAATAATCAACAAATTTTTTATATAAAATAGTTACCAAAAAGCAAGCAATATTACTAACAACAACGTAACTGACACTTAATGAGAGAGTGGCAACAGTGGCGTTAACACTTTTTTTAAAGAGGACAGAAATTTTATAATGCAAATAAAAATATTTTTATTCATTTGTTTGTTAAGTAAGTTTGTTGTCAAGTTTTATCAAGTTTGAATATGCTTAAATTATAGGATATCGTTTTGCAATAGACTTATTATTCGACTTGAACATGTCCAAGTAATGTTCAACTGTGATGGTATGATATTTGTCTCCAAATTTTAGCTGGGTTAACCACTGCATAGCTTCTTATGCAGTATCGCGTATAGTGATTGCCAATCTCTTATTCGGAAAAATCCACATTAACTTCAACTGTAACTCATTTGGCTAATCAATAGTTAACTTGGCAGACAACTTTTTGAAAAGTGCTTTGGGTGTATGTAGCTCTATTTTCATCTATAGCCACATAGGCCTAACGTAAATCAGTCAACTTCTTGCTACTGAATCGATACCTCCTTTGCTTACATCTTCTACTGTGACAATTTCATTTATTGCTCTCCTATATACGTGCAAGACTTTAGTGGTGATTAATCACGATTTCTGACACAAATCAGCAAAACTTATTAGTATATTCCTAACTGATTACCACCTAACACTTATGAGACAACTTGTTTGAGCATTTTATACGTCAAATTTCAATAAAATGTTTACATTATTTGCGATATACAATGAATAACACGTTTGATATAAAAATCAGTGTAGTAAAATAATTTCATTGTTGGTACACAATAAAAGGAAAACTCTCTAGACACCGTTATGGATAGGGTTTATATAACTTGTTTTTTCTAATATAACTCTTAACTATAACATAATTGCTTTTCTTCAGCTCACTATTAATTGTTACTCCTTTATCAGTTCACTATTGGTCAAAGCAGAAAGTTGTTTTTTATGTGTGGTTCCTTATTTTACACATAATAATTCTATAATTATTACTTCAATTCTGAATTGATTCTCCTAGATACGAATAATTAATTAAGAGACAATTTTTTATGCATTTAAATGCTTCCAAATCTTCATGGAGTCTCCTTAGGCTACTATGATTTTTTTTTTTTCATAAATATCAAATCAATCCATTCATGCTGATGAAGTAAAAGTCTTCGTTAAATTAAATTTCACATTTTACATTTTATCTCTTATAATAAATTCTCTTTAAAAAACTCTTTAAAAAATATTTATATGTTGTAAAAAATATTTATATGTTGTAAAAAATATTTATATGTATTTATAAAATATGTTTAAATATTCTAAAATAAAATATTAAAATGATAAAACGCTTTTATAACCTGTGAACTTATGGTAAAAATATGTTATTAAAAGTTATCATTTCAATAGCGTAAAACAGCGGTTCATAGATAATGAAAAATAAAAATCCTCAATCTTGAATTTGATTCTTGTTTTATAGTTTATAGAAATATATTTCATAGTTTTATTGCTTACAGATATACATCATTAAAAATATACCATAATAAAAACCATTGAAGAATATTAAAATCACAGAACATTTATTCAAATCATTTTGAATATCTATGGTCTTTTGTAAATTTAAAAACTGTTGTGAAAATCAATTAGAATTGTGTTACAAATTAAAAATTTCAAAAGAATAAAATCTTGAATTTGTTATAATTACAATGAAATTTGTTAAGTAAAATTATGATTTTTATAAAATTATACGAAAGAAATTATCTTGTCTGTAATAAAAATTTTATATTCTTCTTTCACAAAAATTTAACAGATGCTTATTATACATTAACATAACTATTTACAATATGTTGATAAGTTCTGATGCTATGGCAAGAAATTCACTTTTGCATATATTGTGTAATTTCTTTCTTCACATAGAATAATTCGAAACTTATTTTTCAGTGTTGTAAATTATTTCTTATGAAAAGAAATAATTAATTTAGAAACAAATCTTATAAATAACTAAAAGCCTCCGAAATTTACAATAGAATTTAAAATATTAATTACGATCTGCAGGTAATTTTTACGACAAATAGAAAATGCAAAAAAATTCCATGACTAATAGATAAGCCTTATAACAAATCTAGATATATTTCTAAGATTAATCTGAAACAGAATAAAAGTTCCTTCATTCAAATAATTTTAAACATAAAACTACACATTTCTGCTAAATTAATGTTTTAATTCTGAATTATTCCCTGTTAAATATTTGAAACCAGGATTGCCTGAAAATTGACTAGAAAATACATAGAATTATTAATGATTTAATATGTATTTGCTATACCTGTATATATACACACACATATACATATATATAATTCAAAGAACCTAAACAGAATTGTTATTTGATTTTTCTGATATTTTTTTACATACAAGCTTTTCAATACAGAGTAACTAACTCTATGTATAATTCATATAAACTTTTGAATAACGTTTTGCTGACAACGTTGTTTAGAACTTTTTTTAATATATTTGCATATCCCAAAGCGGTGTACATTTAATTGTTTTTATTCCATTTCTATTTCCTATTTATTTCAAACATTTATATTCTTTTATTTATTTCAAACATTTATAACATTTATATTCTTTTGACTGTAAATAGGTTAACACATGCATTTGAAAGATTTTTATAAGAGATTCACAAGTATGATTTAGAATATTTTCACTCCATTTTCTTATCTGATAAATATGCGAAAGATTATTTGTTGTCTTACAAATTTTCTGCCCATGTTTCTCATGTATTCGATTATCTTTCATACATGCTTAAAATTAATAATGACAATATTTTAATAATTGTTCTATTAATCTTCATTTTAAGAATAGCGCTAATTTATTTCCTCTAATTATCAAAAATTAGTGTCGCTATTCGAGAGGCTTAAAATTGATTTAGATTATTAATCCTTTACAAGATTTGAGAATTTGTATATTTGATTGTCCTAAGTATAGGGAGCGTAAAAATGTTTTCTTAAGGGAATAGCTTTTATTTCAGATTGTGTTTCCTGATAAGAAAATATCCATATATAGTATATAAAATATCTATATAACCGTCCCCGTCTCACCGTCCTTATTTAAAATCTTCTACAATAAATCAACTCAAAGTGAAAAGACAAATTAAATAATTATTAAAGAACATGATTTGTGTGTTATTTGTTATTTATTTTAATGTTCATACTGTAAAAAAATACATTTTATGTTCTCTACAATTAACATAGCTAAAAAGAAATCTATTTTCAAATGCTTGCAGTATTTTTGTTACTGAACTTATTTTCTGTTGTAAATTTTTAAGACTTACAGCACTTTTCATAAAAAATATTTATAAAATATAAGCAAGTATTAAAGAAAAAGATATGAATAGGAGCATAATATAAAAAAACCTGTTTTAATGCTATAAAATGGACAATAAGCCTCCGGCTTCTTTTTGTCCGGCCTGAGCTTCCGGCACATTAAGCCAGATAAATCGGGTATCTGAAAGCTCACGGTAATTAGCAGAAGAGAAAATAAATCCTTCATGATGGTTATTTCGTCAAAAGTTTTTGTTATTTTATTTGGCTAAGTAAAGTGTTCTTTCTTCCTCGTTTAATTAGCTTTTCTTTTCTTTCTTTTCTTGCGATTTAGTTGTCTCTTCTTATTTTTTTCTGTGCTATTCATTCATTTTTCTTTCCAAATGAACATTCTTCTGTTCTTTTCCCACTAAGAATGTATACTTTGGTGTTAAGTGCTTGATATTTTTTGGTGAAATAGCATTGTGGGCTACTCATTATGTTACTCTTTCTTTAGATTAATTGAAAGAGTTGGTGATAACTTTCTTTTTAGTAGTAAAAATAGATTCTATATTATGAACAGAAATCGATATGAATAAAATCCTTTTTCTGTTTCTCTGATGAAATCTTGTTCATTATTTAATGACGATTGCACGAAATAGAATAAAACTTATCAGGATGTCAGTCTTTGGTTACCGTAAAATAAAAATTAAGTTTCCTTTCGAGATTTTGATTAGTGTTTGAAATTAATTTAAATAAATTAAGCAATAAACGCTGATTTGAACCTCTATAATGCTTAGGTTGCTTTATTATTAATTCAAGGAAAGTAACTTTCCACTCCGGAACACTTCTCGCTTCATGAAAGAAGTGCGTTTCCTTTCCTATTTTCATCTATCCATTATCGTAGGAAGTAGAGAAAAAATATTTTCAGCAACGGATGTATTCTTCTTTCTACATCTCCACATTTTTTTTACTTTTCTTTTTACCGACATTTACTACTTTTTTTTATTTTCAATACCTTAAATATTGCTTTTTCCCTCTTCAACGAATGCGTTTTCGCATTTCTGAATACGTCACTGGTCAGAAATGTATCGAAACGCGTCTGAGAGGATTTCAGTATTTGATAACTAGGAACTAACAAGGATTTTCAAGCATCATACAATACATTCAATTTGTCTTTGTCTACAAAGATTTCATTTCGTGATGCAAAACATCATTTTAAAAAGTTGTTAAACAAATTTTGTAATATTTTGTTATGAGTACAATCTTATGTATTAAATTGTATAATTTTATGTTTTCACGCTTAAACTGATACTTCAATCAGCAGGTATTTTTAATTATTTGAATTTTTCATTTATTTAAGTATATTACATTCAAAGTACATCTAATGTATATTCTACTTCTGTTTCCATTACATTACTTTACTTATTACTCTTTGTCTTTTCCTTTCATAGTAAGTGGTGTCTCTGAAATCTACGATACGTTTTTCTTTGGTGTATATACATACATACATACATATGTATGTATGTATATATATGTAAACACACACTCTCTCTCTATATAAATACATTGAATTATGATTGACTTTATTCAATAGATACGATTATTTTTAAAAATGCACTGAAATATAAAGCACTTTCACTAAAATAATTTTTTAACCTTTTTCTTCGAAATATTTTTTTTTATTTCTAATGACGGGCACCCTTGAGCAAGTAAGTACATTAGCCCATTCGCCTCAACAAGGCGTGACCTGGTGGGCACCTGTGAACCAAGTCACGGAGGTACGAGTAGCATCACCCACGCCACACCACCACGAACCCGTTTATAGGGCGGGCCACATTCATCCATCATCTGAGAAAAGGACAAGAAACAGGGAGAGAGAGAAAGTACATCCATACCCGAACCGGGATTCGAACCCAGGTCCTTCCCATCCAAAGTCAGTTATTATAACTTCTAGACAGTTTGGGCGGCTTTTTTTCGAAGTATTATTTTAACATTTATTTCTTTGTCATATTTTTTTAAGTTTAGTACTTCCTCATAATTTCTGTAAATAAAGAATTGTTTGTTTTGATTATCATGGATATAATTATTGATGTATTGATTACATATTTAAGGAAATTAAGGCATATCATATTTTCCATAATAGTCGTATTTTTTACATACTTTTCCAATTTTCATTTATAGATCTAAATTTACTTGCATTTGTTTCTAATAATCCATTAACCTTAAGAAATCATTTCTGTAGGATTTCTAAAATATCGAATAGTTTTTTTACAAACTTAACAAATTTTGTCCCAATTCTTTTTAACTTGTAATTTCAGACTGTCGTTGTAATATTAATATATTTGTACATTTTAAAGTTGTATATTTTCGCCTTTTCTAGGGTTGAATTCTTTTGTGTAATTTCTTTTTAAAAAAGTAAATATATAATCTCGAATATATCAAATAATTTCATTTATTATGCAAAACTGAAATGTAAAATATTACATAAATAGTTGAAATAATTTTATATTTATTATAATTACCTTCAAACAATTTTATTAATATATTCTGTCAGTTTTAAAAAATAATAGTGAATTTCAATATCATAAATTGATATTTTATTAGTCATTGGAGCTTTAATGAAATCTTTTTTGCTTTTAACAGTTTGCTTCCTTTCATCGATATTATTTTCTACTTATTTCTTTTGTTGAAAAATATAAAGGAAGTATTTAAAGTGACATACATATTGACATTGACAATATAAAATAAAATTTACCCAATAACCAGAAAGTTATTGCAAATTGAACTAATAATGCCGGTTAATTACCCGTTCTTTCCACAATATTGTTTTTTCATTGTTAAAACTTGATCTAAATAAATTTGTATCGATTTTTTTAGGTACATAAATGTAATGCGTGTTACCACACCATAATAATAAATATCTCTTCCGTGAGGTAACCACACATTACTTGGCGATATTGTTGGCTATCATCTACCAAAAAGTGTGATTTTTATTCTTTATTTTTCATTCATTTTTCGAAGATTAAATATTTACTTAACTCTACAAAAAATACCTATTTAAAAGAAACAATCGAAATATAAAGATACTGAAAGTAATTTGAGTGAAATTTTGTTAATATAATGTGTATTTGCGTGAAATGTTATTGTAAGGTTATTATTTTTTTAATAAGTTTTTAGTGGCTGAATTTTGTTATTTTTTTTATTTATAAACAAAATATTTTTAATACTGATCAATAATGTGTAATTACTAAAAAGCAAAACTTAATATGATAATTAAGTTTCGAGAAAAAAAAATCAGCAAGTATTGCAAAACACTTGATGTTGAAATTTAAAATGGCTAAATTTTATTTAGACTTAATTGATAAAGAAACTTTAAACTCTAATACCTACAGACTTTTAAATTCTACAGCCGCATCATCAATATGAAAAAATTTTGAATTTTTATAAACTTTTAAATATAAGCAATTATAAATTATCACCTTGTTTAACAGTAATTCCTAAATTTCATTGAATTTCCTATTAAATTCAGATTTATTACTAACGGTACTAATTCATATATGAATAGACCAGGTTTAATTTTTGCCAAATATCTTAAAATAATTCTGGAACACATTATTAAATCTAAAGTTACTTGGATCATTTATAATAATAGACAGGTTTTGGACTTTCTGACAAATAATTTTATTTATTACATCAATTCCTTTGTTTTTCAAAGATCTTTTTATAAATGAACCCATTAACAAATTGAATGATGCACTATATTTTTATTTTCAAGATTACAAAGATTTATAAAATATTAATTTTGATTACTGAAACAACTTGGTTAAACTTTGTATTTATAATAACTATATTTATAGCAGTGAAAATATTTTTATTAAAAAGTGCGGTATTCCACAAAGTTCAAATTTTTCGAGTGTACTAACTAATTTATTTTTACATTATTATTTATTGTTTTCAATAATTTAAATTTTAGTGATATTTCTATATTCTTATCCAAATGAACCTTCTTTAATTAAAATTGACATTTCAACAATAACACTGAATTTTTAGATTTACTTATAAATATTTAAAATTCAACTACTTATATAGATATTTTTGATAAAATCAGTCAATTCAATTTTAAAGTTAATAAACTAATATAAACTAATTAAATTTAATAAACTAATATATTGGAAATCCAACATTTCTTTAAAGATTTATAGGAATGTAGTATTCAATGAATTAAACACATATACAATATTTGCAATAATCTAAAACTCAGAATTAAACACATTAAACGTTTAATTAATCAATTTAAATACAATGATTTTCCTGTTGATTTTATTTTAAAATATGTAGGAAATAGGGAATCGCTATTGTAAAAAAAAAAAAAAAAAAAAAAATTGGAGTAATGCGTAGTTTTTATAACTACAGAAAGGCCACCCAAGCATTGAAGATCTTACTAGAATCCCGAAAACAACTACTTTTACTTTAACTTCTTAATTAAACTTATAATTTTTCTTATTACTTTTGACAACCATATTCCTCTGTATTTGTGTATATATATATATATATATATATATATATATATATATATATATATATAATGCTAAAAAATATAAATAACCCAAAATGTAATATCAAAAAAAAAATCTGTTTTATTCATATTTATCGTTTCAAGCTACTAAATAACTATACACTAGAGCTTCATAATAAACTCATGCATAATCAGTTACCGTTTCTAAGATTAAAAGACGGAAATGGGGGAGGGACGTTAATGCTTCGCTTGTAAGTTTATCTGCCTGTTTATTTCCCCATGAGCCTCAATGGCTGGGGATACAATATGGGAAAATATATTCTTCCCGGCGATTAGCAGAGTGTTAATAATGTTTTTAGATTTGAATTTAATGGTTGTGGGCTGTAGAACATGTTTAGAGATAGTATGCATCTCAGCTTGTCAGTCAATGAAGAGGGCGAATTTCTGTTGGGATCTTTTCCAGATATTCAGGAGGGTAGGCAGATTGCAAACATTGCTGAATTTAAGACCAAAGGCTGCTTCAGCTGGAAAAGATTGGCATTGTCACGGACTCCAACTAGTCCAAAATTTCTTTCAGCTGAACCATTAGTAAATATGTGTATCCAAGTGTCGTTTGGATATCTTTCGTTGATGGTGACAAGAGAGAACATTTATAAGTTCTATTTAGGCAAAGATCACTTTTTAACAAGAAGAACTAAATCAATAACTGGGGTAGTATGTTTTATTTTACCTGAGAAGATACAGGATCTAAAGAGAGGTCTCTGTAGCTTGTAATATCCAAAGAGTCAGACATTTTTTGTAGTTCCGACGAAAAACAATTTCGTGCTTTCTGTCGAAGAGCACTTGGGTGATAAATGAAATGCCATAGAAATCTGTATGAATTTAAGGGATTATCGATTAAGAATATCAGCACACACAATATACTTTCTTGAACTTGACTTTTATTTCAAGCTCTTTCAGTTTAAATAAGGCTTCTTCTAAGCAAGTTTTTTGTCTATCATTTTCACAACATCCATTTCAGAACAAAAACACGGGCAATTCTAATATTTAATGAGAACTAAGAATTCTTGATAAGGAGTCATTGCGTGGTTGCACATACAATAATATTGATTACCATTATAAAAGAGGATTTAGGTATATAATATCTCATTACAATGGATTCGTTTTTCTATTGAATTGGAATTCATGACTGAATTATTAATAATAATCTAATATTCTCTATATAGTATTAAGGACGTCTCCCTATAACATTTTTTTTTGTTTTTAAGTTTCTAGTTTTGATTGCATGGAAATAATTCATATTTCTTCGTTTTTAGTTCCCTAACAAGCACATTTATGTATTGATCAAAAATAAAAATAACTTTCTAGTTTTTTGAAAAAAAGAGCAACATAAATACTGCTCTAATTTTAACTTCTGGTAGTTTCTTAGTGAGAATTATAGAAGCAAATTTGGAACATGTGTTCTAATATATTATGGCATATCAGTTTAAAAGTATGTATAAAAGGAAAATATAGTATAAAAATAAATTATAAGTTTGATATATGAAGACATACTTACGTTTTCAAATATTTTTATATGTTTAATCATTCAAATAATGCATATGATTAACATTCATAAAGATTATTAACAATGTTATAAAGGTTATTTTATCATGGAGGCATTAAATCGATGAAAAAACACTTTTACTAACAGCAAATAGTACATAATGTGAGGTTTGCAAAATCAGATTTTTCAATTCCCGAATTTAAAAGACTTTGCAAAATATTGTTGAAATCATTATCTAAATTGTGCAAGTTTACATGGTAGTCCCACTCTTATTTTAGATATACAATCTGTTTATCTTAGAATATAGTTTCAAAATCTTTGAATCCAAATATTATTAATGATATTTTCATTAATTTCGTTGTGCTATATACTTATCTTGTAAGCAGCAGTAAAAAAAAAAAAAAAAAATTAAGTGCACCTATTTGTCGCTTGAGTAAATGTGTCACACTGTTAAAAATTTAATTTTCAAATACTTAAATGTTGCGGTATTTCTACCAGAAATTAAGTATAACATTTTTAAGTGATAATCATGATGAATTATAAAGAAAAATTGAGAAAGAAAAAAAATTTCGTCAATAATTTCATAGATTGTAAAGCACTTAAGAATAATACAATTTGTTTGAGTAATCATAAGAAGAAAATGCATAATGGTTGTATAGTAAAAAAATGTATGATAATGCATTTTTTCTTTTCTTATTTCCATGTACATCAATTTAAGAAAAGTATAGATACTTTAATAAATTGTAATAAATTTGTAAAAAATTTTATATTTATTTTTGTAGGTG
Source organism: Latrodectus geometricus (assembly GCA_026290005.1). Taxonomy (NCBI): domain Eukaryota; kingdom Metazoa; phylum Arthropoda; class Arachnida; order Araneae; family Theridiidae; genus Latrodectus; species Latrodectus geometricus. The sequence goes on along the minus strand of JAPDSC010147037.1, from coordinate 42,257 downwards.
AAATATTTCTTATATTTGCTTAAATGTGTGCTTGATCTCGATACAAAGAATTTTTCTGTACCTATAATTTATCAACAAGAACTATGAAATTTGTTATTGTTCTTTTGTAAAATAAGTAATTATGGGCAATCAAAAATGTAAAGTTAATAATAGAATGTAATACATAATAATAAAATGTCTTAAAGCAGTAAAGAAAATATTTTGGAAGGAATAGTTTGCTCTTTTGACTCGGTGATCGCTTCACAATACATTAATAGTTATACCTGATTTCTTATTATTAAAAATTTTAAAAAATGTTTTATTTTTGCCTGTGTCGTACTAGCTATATAAAATATTGAATGGAGAAGCATGCGGTCCTACATACAGAGTTCATTGCTTCAACCAGCTTTAAGTTAAAAACTATAAGAAAGCTTATTTTAATACCTTAATTCTCTGTTTAGATTCCAAGTTTAGAACAAAAACACTTCTGACACCATATAGCTAATCATAATTTGATATTCTTACAAAATAAAAATATTACTGAAATTTTAAGCTTAAAATAATAATGTAAAGTAGCCGTTAATTTTGACGTGTATTTGTATGTATATATATATATATCATCATCATCATCAGTAGCTCGACAGTCCTGGGTGGAACCCATCTTTCTCAAGAAGACAGTGCCATTCCTTCGTTCTGCGCCCCACAGCTTTCCAGTCTTTGACCCTAATTGTGTCAAAGTCCCTTTGGAGGCAATAAGCTCATCTTAGTCGGGGTCTAACTTTTTTTCTAATTCCAGTTGTTCTAGCCAACAGGATTCTTTTAGTTGTTCAGTAAATTTTTTGGCGAACAGTTGGAAGTTGGAAATATATACTGCTGATAATGTGAGTGTAATATAAAATAAAAAAGTATCATTAAAAATATAATAAATTGTACAGAAAAAAATATTTATTATGAAAAAATTCTGTTTGGATCCACTTAATCACTCATTGCAATAAACTGAGATGAAAGCAAAATCTTTCTGAGAATTATCGATCAAAAACGATAATTCTGAGGAAATTATTCTAAAATTTATTTTTAATAACTATTAACAAGTGATTAGACCTATTTTAAAAATAAAATATATTTGTTTCGTCAATAATTTTAAATGAAAGAAATAGATTACTTTCGAACTTTACTTACTTTTCTTTATTGGGTGCCTTTTCCTCTTCTATTGCTCATGCTTTGTTTTTCAGTTTACATTAAAAAGTTTATCACTAGTTTTTTTTATTTGTCTTCCCTTTAGCTATTAATTTAAAATCTGATGAGTAACTTAAAAGTTTTCGCTTCCATATGACGACATACGAATTTTACTATTTTCAGAACGAAACAGTTCAAGTCAAGACAAAATGAGAAATGTAGTTAGTGAATAGCAACTGTAATATCTCGGAGGAACTGAACTCATTCTTGAACGTAATTGGAAAGCTAATTATAGCTGAAATAAGTCAGATGTGTCGTGGCGCCATCTGTCATTTATTTTAGGAAATATAACCGGCATTTCTTTCACAGCTTTCTAGTAAGTTTTTGTGATAGATGTTTTTTTGTCAGATTATGCACGGCGGCACAACGAAATTTTAACATTTTTAACACATAATCCGCGGGTTATAAACAGGAAAATACTGTATATATCTATACAATTCTATGTATTTTAGAAAAATAGTTATGAAATTTATTTCAGCTTGAAAGTTTTATTAATTTCTGAAAACATCAAAGATAAATTTTGTAATAAATATATATAAGCATATTTCACTACTTATTTATTAAGTTTTCATTAATTTTTAACACCATACTTAGCTAAGTTATATGCCTATTTTTAGGAAATATGCTTTATTAAACTTTCTTCAACTTTTTATACACATGTGTAATTTCAATAATATGGTACTAACAGTAGATTACTGGTAGGGGGAAGGAACAGTTATTTTCGCATTCTTCACACAAGCACTTTTTTCTGGTTTCATTCTTTTCCATTTTTCTGTCCTATCTAAACTCCATAAGAATAATATTTTGAGACATGCATATTATGAATTTTCGGTCTTATTTTAGAGATTCTTATGCAAAAATTTACGTTTTCTGATTCTATTTATTTTTCCAAATGAGTTTTGATTCGTCATAGAGCGACGTTATACTGAAGAAGTTCCCATGTTGATGGGACGATTAGGTTTTAGTGAGATATTTCTACGCTTCTATGTTTACTTCACTGTCTGTTATGGTTTAAATAACATAATCCATTTCACTGTGAAAAAATTTTTTTATATATAAATGTTTATTAATTTATCTTGATATAGTGAATTCTTATTGACTCTAACACTCTTCATTTCTATTATTATTCCAAAAGAAATCACTTTAAATGAACGCAATGAAATAAAGAATTTTTTCATATATTTACTCAATCCTTCACATTATAGTAGATGAACTTTTTGTTGAGTTTTGGATGCAAAAGCAATTTGAAATTGTTTTCTATGTATTTTTGATGGGTTTTTAGACCTTGTAGAATCGACCAAACATCACATTCTAATACGACAATTTTACAATCAATAATACACTTGTCATATAATGTTTCTTAGCAAATAGAGAATTTAGGAGCTTCTAGTAGGGTTTTAAATACAATAACAACTTTGAAATTGTTTTCCATGTATTTTTGATGGATCTTTAGACGTTGTGGAATCGACCAAACATTACATTCTAATACGACAATTTTACAAGAAATAATGGCTTTTCCTATAATGACTTTTTGCAAATACCCTTAAATAATATTTGTCTGCAAAACCGTCGAATACCAAATGCATAAACAAATTTTTTTGCCTTTATTTATGCGTAATATAATTACGGTACGTTTAGATGAAACTATGAATTCCTTTATTAAACGTAACACTTTTTTTACCAGTCTTTTGATTTAAATGTACATTTCATAAATAAGTTTTATTTAAATTTACATTTATTTATGCTGAATGAAAATTTCAAATATAGATATTATTCTGTACATTTATTTTGTACATATTTATATTTGCAAAGTGCCTAATTGTTTTATTATTTCTAGAATGATTCTTTTCTTGTATTCCTATGTACAAATATATATTATGCTATTTTTTAATCACTATTTGTTAATGTCATTGATTTTCAAATAGTGGCATATATTGATATAGTCGTCTTCACTCTCTGTGATTGGCATCTTTTTTTTCTCACGAGACAGGTTCTATAACTTCAAAAAGATAAAATCAGTTGAAAGAAGTAATATGCAAGAATATTTTTTTAAGTAATTTTTAAGTTGACTATGTACAAAATATATTTTTTCATCACTTATCTATAAATACATTTTTAAAATTCACCATAAAAAATAGAATACCTTAAAAGCCAATATATCTTAACTTAATTGTCGATTACTTTAAGCCTATAGGGATTTCTTTACATAATAATTCTTTTAGATCAAATTAATAAATCTTGCACAGCCTTAATAATCTAATTTCTGAAAGGGCAATTAATAGTTTTTCCATCAATGACTTTTTCATGGAACACCAAAATTTAATCATTTCCCTACAGAATTCCATTCTCAAAAAGTTAATGCATTTTTAAATAGAGTTCACTGTTTATTCACGGAATTATCAGTTTCGTGTATTCTATAAGTCCATTGAGTTCTGGTTAAGGTAGAATAAAGTCCCAAAGATATTTTATATTTACAACATAATAAGCAACTCCAACATTAATTGACCTTTCAATAAACTTTGAATTTTTTGCCGCTCAATCTGGGGCATATTTTGCTCATTTCAATGCAAGATTAGATTAGTATTTTAAATATTTAATTGAAATGAACTTCATACATATGTGTATACATTCTTTCTTTTCTCAGTTTCAAATACTTGAGAAAGCTTTTGTATTGGTTACTTATTTTCCATCCATAAAGTTCAATATGTTCTATTGATAAATGAAATATCTATCTTTTTGCTTGGCGTTTGGAATATAATTTATCGCTTCATAACAAATGTACTGCTTCTTCCTTGATGGAATAATAATATAATAATTTCCATGGGCTTGGAGATGTAATTTGAAGTTTCTTAACAGGAATGAGTAAATAGGCCGCGATGTCCTAGTTGGTATATTATAGCCCAAATAATATTATAGCGTCATTGTCGGAAATTGGTGAGTTCGGTTCTTGACTTAATAAAAGATCTTCATTAAAGTCGGTTGAAGTTCGTTCAATTGGTCAGTTACGCAATGTTCTTCGAGTAAATTGATACCTCTGGAGGGGGTAGATCAAGAATTGTGGTTTTTTCAGTTTGGTTCTTGCTACTAAGTATCGAAGACTCCCACTTTGTTGCTTCCAATTAATTGGTAGACCAAACTCTGAGGTAAATATGGAGAAGTATGTTAGTGCACACTCTCAGAAATGGGTACCGATAAGATTAAGTAAGGCAGTTTGGTTTTATTTTACACTTTACTTATCACACCAAATTATTTCAGCATTCATTTTAAACTTGTTTTAAATTAAAACATCAATAATATAGTTTAATATATTAATAATAATAACATGTATATTAAAATGAAACAAGAAATGTGAGTTGTTTTTGTATTGCAGGATGGCTTCATTGGATGAAGACTGGAGAAATGATACCCAGAATTTCACTCAAACAGGTCTGTAGTTTTCTTTTCTTTCTGAATGAATTTCATTTTGATGTATTTTATTAAATACTGTTTAATAATGTCAAAGCTTAAAAATCAAATAAATAACCAAATAAGCCCTGATATTTTGCACAAGTGGCTAGGACGTTTGCTGGGTGTTTCTGTTACTTGAGTGACTCCCAAATATAATTATTTGTTGACATTTGCATTTTTTAATTAGTTTTTAACAATTACTCCAATTATAAACAAAAAAAATTCAAGCTCCAATGAAATATAAAAATATACTTTGACTTGTAATTCTAAAAATACACTTCTGAATTTCACAATTTTGAGAAGGGTGCAGTGTTTTGATCAAGACCCCGCGAAATCGAAATTGGATTCAACAATCAATTTCAAGATTTTTACTTAAATAACATGAATGGTTATTCTGCATTAAAATCTAATTATCGCTAAATGGATGATAAATTTATATTATTTGTCTTTAGGAAAAGCTTATTTATTTAAATTAAATACTAAAAGCATTTCTAATTATCACAGAATGTGGTTTATTTTCTTTTAAGAATTACTTCAAATAGCTTTATGTTGTTCATATTCCTAACAAATGAATAATTTGCTTATGAATAAGCGCTAAATTCCGAGAGCAGGTTTTAATTTAAGAGAATTACAGAAATGTTCTCCTATCTAATATTTTTTTATAAATCAAGTCTTATTAAAAACATTTCATATGAGTTTTTTATAAAAAAAAAAGAAATTATATGAAATGTTTTTGTTGAGTTGTAAAAAGCTGATCGTTTAACGTTACTGACAATAATCACTTCGATTATAGTAACAATGTTTTTATAAAGACTTAATAAAATTCAAATTATTTAAATTCATAAAAACAATAAATATAAAAAATAATACCACTCATTCGACTGTGACCTACTGTCTTTAATTATATAATCATTTATTAAAATAACTTAACTATATTTACTTATAATTTGTGATAATTAATTTACCTCCTCTGATAATAGAAAAGTACTCATAACTACTTAATAAGCCCCTTCTACTAAAATTTTTGACTCGTTAAATACATAAAAAGAAACATATAAAGTTGTACGAATATGTAATTTCAAGTATGTTAAATTAGTTTTGTATCTATAAGGCATTACATTTTTTTCTCTCGTTATGATCGCATTACATTATTTATTTATGAAATTGTAACAAATAGAATGAATTAGAATTTGTCTCGACAATAGTTCAATAAATATGATATCAAATAATTTAAAACAAAAAGATTTCTTTATTTAAACTTATATACAAGAGGATTTGTAATAACTGTTGCGAGTGAATATAAGTAGAATCTCAATTTACTTTGGAGTATGGTAACTGAAACATTTTGATTTCAGAGAAAAGAAATGCAACGAATATAAATTACAGTAATTACCTATCATCCTGATATATTAGTTTCTTTATGGCTGTTGATTATTTTTTATGCATGTATGATAAATAGATGTTGAATTAAATTTTTCTTAAATAATTAATCCGTATTTGCTTATCACTTAAAAAGGTGATTAAGCAATTGAAACATATAATAGAGGTAAGCTGCTTTGCTGCATTTCCTTATAAAGCATCATAATATTGGAATTCCTCTTGTAGAGACTATCTTGAAAAATATTAACATAAAAATGGGGTGTGGTGGCCTGGTGGGGTGATTTATGATACTTGTTTTACTTTCTCTGATTAGAATAACTTAGAAAAGTATTAAACTAAAACTCTTTTATGAACCATTGACTCACTAGATATGTAAAAAGAAAACATTTAAAATAATAGATGTAATTCCTAGTCTAAGAAAATAGATTAAGTTAGTAACGTACCACATTATGATATCACAGTCAAGACATGAATAGATTTTCTATTTACTGTCCAATTATCCGTCAGGTCATATGGACTTTGTTTCAATCCTGTCCTGACACCCGGCAGCTTGTACTTGGGTGTTAATTTAAGTGTATGCTTTGTTCATGGTTGTCTTTGTGTTGTATTTACCTTTGGTGAATCAAATAAGCAGAGTTCTGACATATATTTGTCATGTTATTATCTGTTGACATATTCATTCTTGCTATCAGAGAGCAGCGACTTCTGTATCTGGCTAAGTCGAAATTTCGTTTTGTTCTCCAGTGATAGCTGTAGCACATAAAATGGGCAGTCATCGCAATGTCCTCTATATGAAATGGTATCTCTGAAGTTGATTAGCCAAATTTAGGGGTCTTCTGTTTAGCTCTTGCTTCCAAATTGTGTGAAGATTCATACCACAACTCTATTCAGGGATCATCAAACCATTTAAGAAGAGGAGCCATTCACGAGACGTTTTTGCATTTCACTTGGTTGAGATAGGTGATAATCATCTTCATCGTTAAACCATGTTAAAAGTCTCTTTTATGTGAAAAGTTTTTTATACGAAAGTTCATCAATTTGCTTATATTTTCTTTTTAAATATTTAGACGACAGTAATTTCTTCTTCCAAATGGCAGTTTATTTGGTAGAAAAAATTTGTGTGACTCTAGATTCATTGATCATAGGCTCATAAGAATATATTTATCACAGATGTATCTTTATTTGGTACTTACGTATTAACGCAACTAGCCCAAAACTCGCATAAATTGCCAAATAGGCGACGAAGTTAATGGCGAAGACGGTTTTCAATCAGTGCTAAAAGCAATAGCCAAAAGATTTCAGCCGAAAAAATAATTCTGCACCTTATTCAAATTCGAAACCGGAAGGGTTTAATTGCTATTTTATATTTTAAAACAAAATAATATAAAAAACTGTATTAAAAATTATCTGTAATTAATAAATGTACATTTTCTTTCTATTCATACTTTCTTACTCAAACTTATAAATCGCGCCAACCTGGTTGCGATAATACGTAAGACCCTTTATTTTGAATAAGTTTCTTATTTATCTGTTGCGATTTTTCCATGTATTGATAGGGATGCAAACATGTGATGTAGCTTCAATATCAGTTGAGCTCATAGTCCATGCTGCTTCACATGTTCTCGAACTGTTTGTGTAGAGACTTGCTGTTTTGCAGTAACTCCATTTTTTTAAATCTCTATACGTAACGTGGCTATAATGTCTATTAAAGTCTTGCGGATAGCAAATTTATCTTCTCTGTTGTTATAGATAGAACAACAATACTGCAATACAATTAATTAATCATAATCACGGTGAGCTACATTTAACTTTTATCAAGATCATCGTGCTGATAATAATATCTATATTTTACACAAAGCACAACTTGTCATCAGATGATAATGTTTAAATGAAATTCCTTCATAAGAAAACTGTTGCATATTTTTTTTTATTAAAAACATTGCAGGTGTCACTATCATCATTTATTTCAGATAAATGTGTCGAAAAATATCATTTAAACATCACATATATTTGTCGTAAAAATTTCATGTGTGTAACAACTCACTTTCTTGGTGTATCAAATGTAATCTCCTGAATCACTGATAAGCAGTGTAATCTCCGTTTGTTAAAACTGAAATATATTTGGTTCCTTATTGAGAGAACTTTTAAGCCAAATCTATAAACTAATCAAAATATTTTAGAAATAGATTTTCTATTTTATTGCATTTATTGGTTTAAATACTAACTAGGACTTTTTATTTGTTGAATTCCTCTTTCAGGCAATAACAGTAAGATATAAATTTTAAATCTCCAGCAACATTCAATTTTCCAAAGCTGATTCTTGTACCAAAGTTTCAAATAAAAAGTAATGAAACATAAGATAAGATTCAATGCAGAACAGTTGCATATTCTGCAAATGGATAAAATATGGAATATAAAAATGGACATGTAAATATTGAAAATGGATATCATTGGAAGCTATAAAAAGCAAATAAATGTTCATTTTTTCTTAATACTCATGTACACAATGTCTTTTCTAATGATAGGAAATAAAAGATAATGTACCGAAATATTTTCACATAAAAAAAATTTTCACATATTTTCTTAAAATATTTATAGTTTATCATACACTTACTTTTATAACTCGGATGATCTTAATTTTTAAGGAAAGGGTTATTAAATCAGTCTCATTGGCCACGTTGTGTTTATTTTACTATACTTGATATCAGAAGCATAAAATTTAGAAATTAAAGGTATTGTAAGATATTTGGCCCACCATGAAGTATTTCCTATTCGAGAGAACTTTGTATCGAGCCAAATTTACATGACCCAATCTTTCAAGCACCTGTACCGAAAGCTATGTATAAAGAAAGAAGAAACAAATATTCATTTCCCAATGTCAATCAATAGTTGTTACCAAATCTGGAACCATCCATTCCGAATAGCTATATCTAATTAAGCAATTTTTTATTTGATTCGTTTATAATTGCGATTTCAGTATTGAAAAATAATTTTGCAGATCTGAAACCTCTCCCCCCTGATTGGACGCGAATGCTATGCCAGCTACAATGGGCTTGGGATGTCCATGTATACGGAGCCGCCAGCCTTTTCTGTCTCATGTCCGTTCTTTGCCTGCTCACAGTCCTTCGCCTGAACTCACAGCTGACAGAGAGACCGCACCTTTCTTCACTCAACATCTTCCTCGGAATCCTGGCCACCTCCAGATTCATTGTGCTTTTCGCTGACCCCTATGGTTCCAGGAAGGTAAGCCCTTTCCTCCACGGCAAGACCAATTCCAAAAGCTTAAATACCCTAATAAAGTGTCTATTTGTAGGCCTTGCCAGTCGTGCTGTTGCAGGTGCTATGGGACCTCGGCTACCCCTGCCTGTTGTCTGCTCTCGCCCTCCTACAGCTCTCCTTCGTCCGGACGACGCAGGTGAAGATGGCGCAGGTGAGCGACGAAAGCACGGCCACAGTCATCATCACCTTACACTTCTGTTTCGTCATCACAACGGGAGTACTCGCCGCCTTGCAGCGCTCTCTTAGGGTAACTTATTTAAGTTTTATACTTTTCAACATGCTTCGTCAAAATTTGTTTCTTGACCCTATCAAAGACCCACAAATCCAAGAGGTTCTATGTGTGTTAAAATTAACATATCGTTTAATACACATCGTGTGGTGTGATATGGTGTGTAGAGGGGAGTTCCACCTCAGGTGCAATTCTCCTAACTCCTCTTCGATGATGTTAAAGGTTTTGATGTTAAAGGAATTTTAACTTGTTAACCTATTGTTATAATTCAAAATTGAATAGCAGCAGTAGCGAGACAATCAATTTTCACTTGTAAGCTTTTCACAAAGAATTTATCTTCAAAAATGCATAAGTAATTATTAAAAATATGTGATATCATTTAATGGTTATTCTGAGTACAATTAATATATTAGATTAAAATTTTAAAATTGTTAGTTTCACTTCATACATTGCTTAATAGCAAGCATATATAAGTATTATTTCAATTAAGCATAACATAGTAAAAATAGTTATAAAATTAGTGGTATTTATATTTTGTCTGTAATTTGATAAAAATATATGCTTGTATGTATTTTAAAACAAAACTACATTTTGCAATGCTAGTACAGAACAAGATTACTTAAAATAATATGTAGATTTAATGTTACATAGAAGATATCACGTGATGTTTTCCTTTTTATTGACTCTCTGTTGAACCAAGCCTACAACAATACCTGACAACAAAAAATCATTTAAATTTTGAAAGTTGTTCACTGGTATAAATTCCTGGAATTCACTATTCAATAGATCCTTATTTGCTGCTGTAAATCAATAATCTCGATCTGGATTTCAGTTGGATAACGATTACAATCTTACAAAGCAGTTGAAAAGGGACTTGTGTAAAAATCACAATTATGAAAATCATCAAACTTAATTCGAATGAATCCTGCAAAATTAATTTTTAAATTTTTGAATAAATGATAGTCTATAACATCATTCCCTTCAGAAGTTGGTTCTTGCATTAATTAACTTATTAATGAACATAGTAAAATAAAATTTTAAAACAATCATGCTCGATGTTAAAATCTAAAAACAACTTGAGAAAAGCCTATTCTGTTCAGCAGTTTAAAATCAACTGAAACAAACAACTAGACTGTAGCTCAAGATGGATTATTATAGCAAGACACAAGGAGGTCAAAGCAAAGCAACAAAAAATATCGGATAATCCTATCATGAAGCTGTATTACAGTATCATTATACAGATGTCAAACAGTGTTGCTGCGTCCAGTATGTTATGAATAAAGTTTTTAGGATTTCGACGAAGTAAGTTCCTGAAAATATTATCATTTCCAATTTTTGGATTTTTCAACTAATATTTTCATATTACTTTAAAACTCACCCTGGTTAAAGTAAGATAACGGTAGTTAATTAATTATGATTAATCTATTGTAATATGTCTTTAAATTTAACAACAAAATAAAGGTAAATCTTGAAATTGAAATATTGAAATTTGGCCATGCTTACCCAATCTGCGATCCATTAGAATAAAAATTTCCTCGAGTCTTTTCTAAAGTTTGTACACTGCAATGAATAATGTTACAAATTTATTTGTCTTAAAATATCTCAGACAAATAGGAAATACTAAGATTTTGGGCAAATATTGCTCACTTTACGTGTATTCTATGTTAAAGACACCATTTCTAATGATTTGGCGACCTATTAGCAAAATTCTTGGAGATTTGGCTAGATTATTGGTGACTTGGCGAGAAATGAATATTTTTGCAAATATCCATCACCGAAGCTCTAGGACCAATACTAACATTAGCAAGATAACCTAGAACCTTTCAGATGCTAGACGAAATTCACATATTTTATGCTAAGTCATGTATAAATACCACCATCCGACACAGAGTGAGTGAAGACGATCAGTCTTGAATGTTAGTCTAGTGCATAGAAGTAAAGAAAGAAGTAAGCAAATTTTTCTAGGAATCGATTTCATTATACAATAAAATGAGATGAAAATTCTGCTTAATTACCTAGGGTGCTCAATAAAGTTCCTTCACATTTCCTTAATTTTGGAGCGTCATTAGCAGTAGTCATCAGAGCGTTTATGAAATATAGGAAAGTGCTCATGTTCTACAAAAGACAAAACCATTACTTACTCTCCTAGCGGTAGAATTTGGAAAAAGCAATTTTATCTCAAAACAATGAGAAAGCTATAGAAGAAGTCCATTACAGAATTGAAAGCAGCAATTCTTAAGTATCGAATGACAGTTTACATACATACTTTTCAAGAAAAGAATGCAAACAGTGTAAAATTGGTCATATCAAAATACGAAAATTAAAGATTCGGAAGCATGAAAAAGAATGAATAAGAACACGAGAAGAAGAAAATTTGAACACGAGTTTAATACTGTTACGTTATGTAATACGTTAGAAAGAATATATTTTTGCACTTTTATGATTCATGGTACAATGGGTGCATGCGTTTTTAGTTTCGACCATCGACTGGTGCATGTTATCGAATTCTCAAAAGCGCAAGTTTTAATGCTACCACTTCATGCAATGTGTCAGGAAAGATGTATTTTTTCCTTCAGTAGAAAAATTATATAGCTGAAAGAAAACATGCCAATCATTGATGATAAGTACCAGTAGTGACAACTAGTTTCTCCTTTCTGGACGTTCCGTGATATAGCGGTATTCTAACTTGTCACAAATCAAAAAAATACGTTTTGTACGCATTTCTTTTCCTCGTATTTCTGAACGTAAAGTATACAATTTTTTTAAAAATATTTTCTGCTTTACAAATTTATCAATAACTTTTTCCCACATCAATTTCAATTTTTGGAAGTGGATCTTTAGTTCGCAAATTTTACTGATAAGAAGGATACAAAACGTTTCGCCTTATCCTATATAACCATTTTTTAGATCTTGATATATAATTTCTTTTCATTGCTATAATGTTGACATTTTTAAGTTAATAAGTCTGAGATACGACTTAGTGGATTGCTTGTAAAATCGTCTTACATTGTTTTTCATGTTTCCGAATCTTTAATTTTCGTATTTCGATATGACCAATTTTTTCTACATATAGTGATCAATTGACAAATATTTCACTGCTCATCTAATATAATGTTTTCTCTAATCTCAAATTGTCTGTGTATAACCCCTCCTTTAATCGCAATCTATCAGTACAATTTAACTGTGATACCTTCTGTGTGAGCGTGTTCTATTCACTCACAACGAGGTTTTATTTGGACAGATCGTGTGGCTGCTGGTCCAAGTGCTGTTTCTGGTGTGGGGCAGCTTCCTTTGTTTGTCGTCCCTGCTGAGCTGTGTCCGGTTGCTCCGTTCTCTTGTCACACTACGCTCCGTCGCCCAGGTAACACATATTTCAAGGAATATTTTTTAACTACTTATGTTAGCCATATTAAAGTATATTTAGGGAAATATGACTCCCGAATATACAATTATTTTCAGTGTATTTTAATATTTTAACTATCCTTATACAACACACACACACATATATATATATAAGTTTTTTTGGCAATAGTATAGATTACATATATTTCAAATAATGACAAAAGAAATGATTGAAAAACAAAGTAAAATCTTAAAAAGTTTTAGCATAATAAGAAAAAAAAATAAAGCTGTTTGAATGCTCAAACTAGAAGAGCTTTTTTCAGAAATTAGAAAAACGTTTCTAATATCAACAAGATGAAACAAACAACGAGAAAAAAATTAGAATAATTGGAATAAGTTAAAATGGAAATTAAAAGTAGAACATATATACAGAGAGAGAATGCAGCAAAATATTTTCCCATGTTTCGAATAGTCTTATCTGGTATTTTTATTTGAGATTCTATATTGTTTTATTTCTGGAAAACTGTATATATATGAGAGAGAAAGAGAGAGCAAATAATTGTGTGAAATGTGTAATAAATAATTCTCTGTTACTCTTAAAATTTATAGTTATCAGTTTTTGTATATTCCCACAAATGTAACTGAATTGGAATAATGTGCATGTCTCTTATTTATCAATGCATATTTATCCACGGATTTAACAAATTTTTACAATTAAATTAAGCACGTCACCTTATTAATTAATTCACAATTTTTTAAATTTTGTAATATATATATGCATAGATACCAATGCTTCCCGCTTTTTATGTTTTATGTTTTCTATAATTTCGTTATTTTACTCATTTTGAACAAAAAAAATTCATCCATGCCCATTTACAAATCTATATAAACGAATTCTACGATTTCTTTTGCATGTCTGTTTCAATTTAATCTGAAATGATACGATATAAACGTAATAATTTAAAATCAAATGTTGTTAAAATCAAATGTACTTCAACTGATAAACATGTTCGTTTCTTCAACTGCGACAAGTCCTCTACGAAATTAGCTCAATCCCTCGCGACGAATGAAATTTCCCAAATTGAGTTGTTCAAATGAAATGAAACCAACTAAACAACAAGAGAATGAAAATTTTTTAGGGTGTTTCCCTTTACTCTGTTTTAACGTACTGGGAGGAGAGTTTTTTTCCCTTTCTGTGTCCTTATGTAAGGGAACACATCAATTGAATTCGTAACCACAATTCTTTCCCATCAAATGATATTCATGTGTCACACAACAACACAATGATATCCATGTGTCCGACTATTGTTTCCACAATATCTGGAAACTTCACGCGTCACTTTGTTGTTCAAGAATGAATCAAGTTCTCAGGCATTATATAAAAAAAGTAAAGTAAGAAACTGAAAAAATATCAGATCATAAAAAAAATTTTAAAAAAAAACAGAAAAGAAAAATATTTGTCAAAATCGAAAGTTCGTAAAAAAAAATTTAATTCCTAAATGGAAGTTAAAATTATCATTGTGTTGTTGTGTCAAGATAAAGGCTAGCCACTAGTTCGTAAAAACGTGTTCGTTAGTTTGTAAAAACGTGCATCTACTGAACTAATTATTTATATTTCAATGTTATGCCTCTCTTTAGGTGGAATCTAGGCATGCCATGTTCCTTGTTGAGCCACAGCCTACTCCTCGCATCTGCATCACTGGCGTTCACGAGAAGACCACAAGCATGGGATCTCTGCAAGTAGAACGAACTGCCTCAGCCATGCCACAACGTAAGTTATTCAATACAAAAAACGAATTTAACAAGATATAGTATAGAAGAACATCGTGTGTGAAGGCTTTAATTAAATACTATAAAAAAACTGTGCTAAGCATATCTGACTACCAAAATTTATAGTCAGACCAGTCACTTTATATTTCTCGATTGATAAAAGAATCAAAAGAACAATCCTTCATTGGTATTGATGAAAGCTACATTTACTTTTTTCTAACCGCGTAATTTGTTATAATGCATCCCCTATGATTCATAAAAGCCTCTCACATTCAAAATTTTCAATATTTAAAATTTAATTTTCTCAAACATCTTTAATAGTTACTAAATAGGTAAAATTTCTAATATTGATAATAAAAACTAAACAGGTAAAAGTTGCATTTATAAAATTAGTTTTTCATGAGACCCTAGTACTATTAAGTTTTCTATACCTGTGATTGTAATCTGAAGTATTTGATGGGGGGGATGAAAAAATTCGAATAAAACCCTCCCCTCAGATAACCAAGAAAGTTTTGTGGCTTGCGAATTAAGAGAGATTTACTAAAGTCCCTTAACATATACTTTAATTTTTAATCGTTTCAATAAAAAATTTCGCATTCTTAAATAGATTTTACATAATTGCTCTCTAAAACATTTTTAGTTTGGATACAGTTTTCGTATAGAAAAATAATTTGGCATAGTATATAAATATAAGCTAAATCATTAGATAATGTTTGTCATACAAGTATTAATTACACAAGAAATTTCTTTACGTTAACGTTATTGCTGAACAATAGTGAATTCGAATCGAGCTTGGATGTTTGTAGCTGTTATGAATCCACTTTGAACTGTAGGACCCAGTCAAATTAGCCCTTAGGATTGACAGAGAAGAATCTTTGAACAAATTTAGTTTCATTTTTCTATTAATTAAAAATTCATAGTTTGAAATTTTAGATCCTTATAGTAAAATCTTGATTATACATTGGATATTACAATCTGTTTCAAAATTATAGTCGCTATTGTTACTTTCCGTGGAGAACAGCAATATTTCACAATAAATATTTTTCCGATTCCATAATTTTTTCTATTAATTACTTTCCGACTCAACAGATATTTCTTATAATCCACAGAATAAAAAAAAATTAGCTTATATTTTAAATTTTCCATACTCAGAAAAAACATTGTCATGGAAGTCACTTAATCATGGAACTTCATTAAATGAAGAAAGAATATCAATAAAGTTTTTGTAATCAAAATAATATTTTTATCAGCAAATTTACTCAATATAATTGTTTAAATTATTCCCGTCTATCTAAAGTATATTTCTTACTTCAGATAGACAGTGATATTATAAAATATACTCTTGTGAATGTTCTCTTAGAAACGACTTAGTGTTAACAGTAATGGAATTGCAATAGCGGATGATAATGTACTCTCGTAAATGGAAGAGGTTTTATAAACGCTAACAGGTTTATATTAGGGAATACTGAAACCGAAACCAACATAAATTGTTCCTGATGATTAATTAATTACCTTCAATATTAAATTAGGATATTCAAGTTTCAAAGTATCATGATGTAATTGTCTATTTTTTTTTTTTTTTTCTTGCTATAGGCTCCGAGACCTTTCCGATGACGTATTTGCCTCCTCCAAATGAAGGTCGACCGCTCATGGTGAGTATTTCAATTCGATTGCATGTAATTTTTAACATTAACCACCATACTCTTTAAGAGAAAAAAAAACAACTTTAATACTGTCTTATACCAAGCAACAAAAATGCATTATAGTCTGATAATTAATTTATATCATTTGAATTCCTTTGCTGAAGCAGTAATGACCATAATAAGGCTACAAAATTTCTTTAGCATTTTCAAAAAATTCCAGAGAGACCATCAAAAAGCTCCAAAACGAATTGTTAAATGTTTTAAATCAAAATTTTGCTAAGATTAATTTTTCAGCCTTCCATAAAATATATTCATTAAGTAAAATTTAGTTTTAATTTAAGTTGTTATTGAGAAGTAATTCGATATCTATTTCTGAATAATTTAATCACGCATATATAGAGAATTTTTCTCGAATGAAGTCTCTTATAACAACTTTCACTTTAAAGAATTTTTTCCTTAAACAATCGTAGTTGATATCTTAAATAAAATGCTACTAATTTCTCCCATATTACATTTTTTTTTCCACTAACAAATTAAACGAAAACAACTAACCTTGGTTGTAATGTCACCATCAGTGCTTTCATCAAGCCGTATTGAAAACTTTATATTTTCAAAATGAAACTTCATTTGCTTTGAAACATCTTCACTATTCTATCTTCGCAGTACTATTACTGATAAGCAATATCTTTAATTCTACTAATTATTTGTTACAAAAATCTTAAAAAATTTGTTGGATGTGACTAAAATAGTTATCTTCAGAAACTCACCATCAAAAATCTGTTTCCAGTGATATACTGCATGCTGAGGTCTATAGAAAAGAACTACAGTAATATCATAGCCTTCGGTTTAAAATAAAATAAAAATAAATAATAAAATAAAACCAATAAACTCTTAATATAAAGCAAATATGTTTATGATTTACCTCTAAATGATGATTTGTATTAAATTAGCGAGATATTATTATTAGAGAGCAGAAGCAACATAGAACTTTGTTGTACATTATTGTTGTTGGTAAATTTTGCCATTTATAGCCTGGACCTTGTTAAATTTTTGTTTGTTTTCTTTGAAAGTACATTTGGGAAATTCACGTTCAGTTCAACACGAAAAAAAGAAACACAATTTTATACAGGTAACAGAAAGAATAAACTCACACATGCAAACACAGAATTTTTTTTTTAACTCAAATGAAGATGAAATCTGTCTGTAGTTTAGAATTCAGGGCATCATATCTGTCTTTAAAATCTGTTAACTTTGTCTTATTCCTTGGCGCCAAAGGGGTTAAGACATGGAACAAACACTATTCACCATTATAAAATTCTGGGCATAGAGCGCCAGCTTTCAAGCACGATTTCTCAAAAGATCACTTATAGTAAGAATGATTTATAATAGAAAAATGTGTAAGTGGTAGAATACTTATTCTTTATTTCATCATTTATTTGTGTATTTATTTAAAAAGAGTAGTGAAAAAAAATCATTAAAGTTATTAATTTCATACCACTTTAATATTAATTAAATCACATTTAACGGAATTAGCTTATGTATAATTCTGGCAAATGTTAAATCAATCTTTTCCTATGCATGAATATCCGAAATGACTGACTGTAAAAGAAGGTTTAAATACAACATGAAATAACAATTCAAATCACAGATTACCTTTTATTAGATTTCACAGATCACAGATTGTCCAATATTTTACTCGTTATTTCATTATCCAAATATATAATTTGGATGGTTCACCGTAAGCTAATGATCAGATCAAGTTCTTCAATAGTTTTTTTTCTTTCGAACAGAAGTAATTTTTTCTCAAATTTAAATTTCTTTTCTTTCGGAGGAATTTGTAATCCCTAGGAGGCGCGTCCCCAAGTGGCGGATAGGGGAATTCTTCCACTGTATTTTCCTTTGGATGGTAGAAGGGAAATAAAATACCCTCCGCAGACCAACAGGTAGAAGTCCAAACTCCTTGGAGGCTCTGGAAACTTTTCCAAAAGCGGTGCAATCTATTTCATGCTTCTTCTCGGAAGCACTCCACCCCTGGCCTAAACTGCGACCGTGCTATCTCCACTATAGAAAGATTGTGGACTTAACACTTCAAGGGAATGAAAATATCATCCTATGGCCATCGAAGCTACAGGAGATGTCCTCACTGCACAAACACTGAACTCCCTATCGACTATATCTTTGATTGTCCTGCCATATTGGTGAGGCTCTTCAGGATCCATCTTTATCCCAAGCAAAAGCTCCTCTATTCCACGGAAATTATTGATGTAGCTAGAAATTGTCTTGGACACTTTTGGATCACTTTGATCCTATTGCACTACGTTATTGGATAAGACAACAACAACAACAAGCGTTTTAAAGTTATAAAATTCACCTTTTCACTAAAATCTTTGAAAAAAATCCAGTTTCGAACATAAGTACGAACTAGTGTTGAATTATGCACTTGCAAAAATAGAATTCGGAAGATTCTATAGATATTTTAACAAGGTACCAAATTTCCTCCAAAATTTATTGGAGGAATTTAAAATTCAGAAACATCTGGAATAAATATAAGGTTATAATGGCCTGTACTCTCCAACCACGATATTTATATTCTACTTTTCGACCACGTGACCGACATATCTATGTAAAATTGAGAACAGAAGTGATTTAGTATAACTCGATTTACTAATCTCTTGTTGTTGTTGTCGTCGTGTGCCAGCCAGGCTAGCAATATGGGGTGCGCTGCTCCACTTTTCCAACTGAACCATATTTGGTGTGGAGTCCGACTTCCTCAGTACACACATGTCATAGGTACCCGTTTATAGGGTATGCAACCATTCACACACAAAGAAAGGACAAAGACAAGAAAGAGAGAAAGTTCATCCATGCCCGAGCCAGGATGTGAACTCAGGTCCCACCCATCTTACTAATCTCTTATTACTATTATATAAAAAAAATTAAAATGTTCAAAATTATAAGTTTCTAAAAGCTTTTTGTATTGGAATTCCGGCAAATTCCCAAAACTGTACTTCATTTCATTACACATTTGTATAACCTAAATAAACGACATATCAAACTAATTTTTATATGCGTTCATATTCATTTTAAATGTGTGTGTGTAAAGTTTATGTATAGTCGTACAAACTATCAACACTCAAACTCTTGAATCATTAGACTCTTATAATATTGAAAATTGTTTAAGAATTGAAAACTCAGTTAACTCAAAAAATTGAAGAAATATTTTTCAGTTATCTAGCAAAATAGATCATTGGAAACTATTTTATGTTTCGTGAACATTTCCTTGATTATATAACTTTAAATTAATTATTTAATTTATTTGAAGTTTACTTAATTTATTTCAGTTTATGTGAGAGGTTTAATTAAATTAATTTTCAATTTAAGTTAGGCAGTGATTTGTCATAGATTAAAATCAAAACACAATAAAAGTTGTGATATTTTATATATTGCGATTTACAAAAGTAATAACTGGTATAATCAGTTTTGTAAACTCATAAAATTGAGATAAATAAGCAATCAGGCATTCAGATATGTTTTTCCTGATCAACATAATGTCCTATTTATGACCGAAGTGAAATATGTAGTTTAACGATAAATGTATAGCTAATTATTTATGTTTATAAATCATAACAATCATCATAAAGAGTGGTTTCCATCTCTTTCAGTCCATCGCTTTATCACCAGAGGAAGACCATGGAACATCTGCTTTTCCTGCTCTGAAGTAAGATTTTCGCTTTTCATCACTTTGCTTTTGCTAATTACATTTTACGAATTAACATAAATTCCACGTGGAGGCGAAATGAATAATAAAGTAAACAAAATTACTCCTTTTTGAAAACTTTGCTAATAGTCTTTACACAAATGCTGTGCATATTTTCTGCTTGCAAAAGTAATAAGAAGAAAATATTTACTTCTGTGATAATGTTAATTTCCACGTATTTACTTTGAAAAATATAATCAGGGTTAGAGGATTTCTATGATACAATTTGTGAACAATCCCCAAAACTTAAAAGCTAAATGTTTGTCAGTTTAAATTATAAGAATCAAATATTTTTAATGTTAAAAACAGACAAGGTGAACAAAATATAAGTATCTGTAGGGGTATATAAATTAAATAAAAAGGCTCATTTCACATTTATTATAAAAATAAATTTTCCAATTTAAGAATACGGCTTTTTAATTATTTTTATAGTTAAAATAAAATTTATTATAACTATATTAGATCATACTTTTTCTGGAACGTCCATTTCACAAAAAAAATATACAAACGATTTAGAATTTTAAATTTAGAATTTAATTTTTTAATAAAATACCAACTTTTATAACAAAAAAATTTCTTAACTTTAATATTTTTCTGGCTCTTTTATAATCTTTTAAAGCATTTTTAATTAATTTAGAGGTTGAATAAAATCTTTATCAATTATATATTTTACTACAATTTTTTTCTCTTCATATAGTATAAAGAAATATTAAAATAATTTAATTTTGAAAATCATCAATTCCCTTAATAGAATAATCATTCCAATTTCTTATTTCATACAAAAAGTTATTAAAATTTTATCATTAAAATATCATAAAAAATGTTTCGTTTGCCATAATAAAAAAATCTTTTTAAACACCAAAACATTTGCAGAACAAATTACTTATAAACAAGTTTTTTATTGCTTATAAGTAATTTCTTTTGCTTTATACCAAGTTTTTTTTTATTACCGTAATGATTAATGTAAAATTTTAATTTATAATTTATATTAAAAAACTTCAAAATAATTAATTGTATGAGTAAAATTACTTTCAATTTATATTTCGGTATTTTAAGAAAAATTAATAAATTTTTTAGATATTTTAAAGCATTTTTCTCTGTAATTTGATGTACATAAAGTAATTCAAAATGAATATAGTTATTACAAACGGTTATAGCTATTTATTTAAAAAAAATTTGTTGATAAGTTTGACACATAATATAGGTGGAGCTTCGAAAGTTTGTATACATACAGTGGGTAAAAAAAGTCTACGTACGCAGATACGAATTCACATCAAAGTTTAATGTGTCACACAAATTTCATAATGATAAAAATGAAAACTTAGATTTGACTTAAAAGCAATACTATGAAATACTTATTCATATTAAAAGATTGATAAAACTGACCAAATTAAATAATAAATCATAAAAACTAAAAAAAATGCCGTAAACATAGAAACAAAAGTCTCCGTACGATGCCCTAGCACACATAAAATGCTTACAAAAATGCAAAATACATTGAACAAAAGTACATTTAATGATCAGTGGGCCCTCCTTTGGCCTTTATCACCTCTCTTAGACGTTGTAGCATTACCCCGACAAGTTTTTTTTGTTATTTCCGGAGAAATATTAGACCAAATACTACTAATGGCACTCTTGAGTTCAAGTTTGCTTTTTATGTCATATTTTTTGAGTTGCCGGCTAATTTCTTACCACAAATGTTCGATGGGGTTCAAATCGGGTGACTGTGGAGGGCTCTTAAATTGTTGCTGCACATGGTAAAGGCACCATTCTCGGCAACTCTTAGAGGTGTGTTTAGGATCGTTGCCCTGCGATAAAGTAAATCCTGTTCCAAGAGATAGTTTCTTTGCGCTGGATAACACATCTTGCTTAAGAATATCCAAATATCCGTATCGGTCCATATTTCCTTCGATGAATTGCAAGTTTCCTACTCCAGAAGTACTCATACACCCCCACACCACAATACCGCCACCACCATGCTTCACTGTTCCTCACCAGTTCTTAGTTAGCATTTGTTGATATGGTTTTCTCCACACCATAACTCGGCCATCGGACCGATGAATGTATTTATTTTTTGATTCATGGCTAAAAAGAATGGATTCCCAATATGATAATGGCTAACTTACATGCTCCTTTGAAAACTCAAGGCGATTTTTCCTGTTGCGCAAACTATTATAGGGTTTCTTCCGGGCCGCAAGTCCATGATAACCACTTTTTTTAATGACATTTCTCACGGTTTGAGTTAAGACTTTAATGTTGTAGCTAACCATTAAATCAGCTGCCAACTTCGGTGCACTAATTAGTGGATTTTCTTGAACTTAGCGAATGATGTTTCTTTTATGCACGAGATTTAATTTTGACGGCCTCTCGGATCAATCTCTATCCTCAAATGAATGAAGTTCAGGATATCTTTCAATGATATATTGAACAGTAGACTTCGATTTTTTAGTCAGTTCACTAATCCTTTTTATGGATAATCCATCTTTTCGAAATTTAATCACTAATTCTCGAATAGGTCTTGGAACTTCCATTTTGAGACGACAAGAAAGAAATTTGAACTCAACAACTGTCGATATGTTGTTTTCTTATCAGTGATTAACTTTCTAACGTCAAAGATTTACTGCTGGCCTGATTTAAACACGTCAGAAAGAATTTGCATAATGCGTACGGAAACTTTTTTTGCACTTCAATTTTAAATTTACTTTAGATATTGAGAATAATATGCTTTTCTCGTTTTGTACAAATGAAAATTTATAAAAATCGCTTACTGTAGACTTGTACTAAACACATACAGGCAGTATTTAAAGGAAAAACGAAATACTTTACAAATTATGTTAATTTATTCTTAAATTTAGTGACCGCACGGAAACTTTTTTTACCCACTGTATGTCAATAGATGTTCTATGGGACCTCCCTTTGTCACGAAAAACATCTAGGCGGTATCCATTGCACACCATAGATTCTAAAACATGTCTGTAGTCACCATGGCAAACATATTTCAAATGCATTCTTTGGATTCAATTATTGATTTGAACTTAAGAAACACATACATCCTTACGTTATCCTAGATGTGAAGCTCATCTAACCTTAAGGTAGCATAATTCATTTTTACCGAAGTATTCTTGTTTCAATTGCTGTTCAAGTTGAATAGCGTATGGTTTCATTTGCAGCTTCTTTCTGAGAACATGGCATACCGTTGTTTATGGCATTTTTAACTTCCTGTACTCCCTTTGATTTTCGCGCATTGAGTTGGTTTCTGCTTCACAGCACTTGCGGCTTACATAAAGAAATTTTGATTGTCTGTTTACATTGTACGTCAATCTTATCAATACATTTTTTCATTAAATAATTATTGCCGTTTATATTCGCTATATTCATTTTGAATTATCGTGTATTTAGTCATATATACATCTAGTAAGAAATTATTTTATGTGAGATATAATTTCCTAAACAAAATTTGGTCTGAATAATTGGGAACATAACAGTAATTCACCACCACTTCAGATGTTCTGCATATAATCGGAATATTACATTATAAGACCAACTTTAAATAATCTACTGTTTATTCTTTGCTAATTACAACGAATAATCAGAAGAGTATGATTTCATTGCATACTCATTTTTAACAAAACTACTTTTGGAGACTTAAGCGACTTGATAACAAAATGATAACAAAATAAACTATTTGCTTTATGATATTTTTTTCTGTGTTTTCTTTCAGCCGAGAAGAACTGAGGAAAGTAAAACGGAGGAGTCGTGTCGAGAAGCACTTAAGGAGGCTTTTATGCACTTCTTCCATAGGCGTCATCCTCTGCCTCCTCAAAGCATACGAAGTTTTCTTCCTCTACTCGGGAACTGTGGCCTGGTTCTGCTTTCAGACACTCAGCAGGTGAGTTCTTGTAAAGATATAAGCCTTCTAATCAACTAAAAGCACAAATTAATTTCAATCAATAATTGAAAAAATTAACGAAATTTAAATTTCCTCTGAATCTAACCAGTTTTTCACCTGTGTACAACATAAGCTTTCTTTGTTATAAATTTATGGAAATAATTAGTAATTAGTAATTGTTTGTATGAAAATTTATCCTTATAGGTAGTGCTGAGATTCATAATGCCAGTAGCTTAACTGTGTAATTGCAAAGTAAATGTTTTACTGCCTAAAATGTTATTCTCTTGCAAACTCTTTGCATATAAAAAAGTAAAAAAATACGGTGAATTAATCGTTTATCACTGATAAAATTATTATTACATGATAGAATTAATATTTAGTAATGAATTAAATTCATGCGTTAATCATGAAATCCCTCAGTATTTTAAAGAGATTTGATTCGCTGCTAAAGAACGAAACTGTTAATTTCTAACTAATGTCTCAAGAGTTTGTTAGTGATAATATGCAGAAAAGGCTCAGCAATAATAATTATTCGCAAGTACATATTGAACTATTTGAATGACTCAATTTTATAATTTAATGAATTGGATCACAATGCTAAGATTTTTATTTTATTTATATTAAACGCATTTCACAAATTTATTATATACCAAACAGTACCATAACGTACCAAGCAGTAAGATGTGATGGAATAAGAGAACAAATGCATGCTTTTTAATAGGGGTGGTCTATCATGTACTGGGAACTTTTAAAACATTTGTATTAAGAGTACTCTTTACAAGTTGTATAGTAATATTTTGATACATAACTATGTATATTTTCATCTATTCTTGCTGCAAGAATTAACTAAATCAATTCATTTCACAAATATTCTGTGGGCCTAAGTGGAGACTCTGATTAAGTCAGGGAGCCAATGATACAATGATATGTTTGACCTCCATATCATTGTATCACTGGTTAACGGTGACTGCAACATGACATGGATTGCTTTGTCCAATATTCCTGCATTGTCAAGGAATGTAAAGCCAGATCGTCCAAAATGTTCCTATAGCTGCATCACAATACCTTCTAACAAGAATCTAGTCTGTTAGTCAAGCATGTCTTAAAATTTAAAACCCTTTCTTTAACATCAAATAGCAAGTTATCAGACGCATCAGATTTGAAATGTTGAAAGCCCACTGGATAATCAATATTCAACATTATAATATCTTGTTAACTATTCATGATAAATAGAGTGGATTAGATATGAATAACTTAAAAAGTTTACTAAAATGTATGGCAAGCAGGAAGGCACAATGTCTAAAAAAAAGATGGTACAACAGATTCTATATTTTAAAAATATTTCTAAGTAGTTATGTTTAACATTGGATATTATTTGCCTCTTTATAATTAAGGACCAGCTTATTTTATGTTTAATTTATTTGGATATATATTTATTTTAAATGCAATAAAAAATTTTTATTAAATAAATTTTATCTATGTAATATCAAATGGGGTTTTAAAAGTTAATTACTATTATATTACATCTTTTATATTTAAGTATAATTTTATCTTTTTAATTTCAGGATCGTAGAATTCACGATGACTTTTGCTATGGTCAGTATTAGCCAGCAGTCCCTCCGTAGCCATTACCACTATTATCCCAATCATTAGAATAGCCCAGCTCTTACTTCATTCACGTTATTTATTTCTAAGATGATGGATTTTGTTTCGTATCAAGAACAACTTTTTTTAAGTGCCTGAATAAAAAAAAAATGACTCAAGACAGTCAACAACAGTACAACAGATAACTTTATGAAGAATTGAAACGTAGAAAAGATCAAAACGAAGGAACTTGAAAAATAAGAATTAAAAAATGAAGAAATTTTACTTAAACCATTAAAGAGAAATATTTTTTCTAACATTCGTCCTAACTTTAGAAATAATTTCATTAAAGTTACGTCCCACTCACAGAATTCAAAATCATCAGAATTATAGCGAGTATTGCAAGTTGTAGGCGAAAAATAAGTACGTAAAAAAAGAGGAACAAATAGAGTTTATCATTTCTAAACTAAACTAAAAGAACTACATAATGTATCAAAAGAAAAGATAAAATCTTTTCTTAAATAAGCATATATATATATGTAAACAAGGTATGACCATTAAGTACAGAGAATAATCATAGAATTGTTAACGTGTTAAATCTTCTCTAGAAATTATGCCATTGCTTTTTAAAATAACCTTTGGCTTTTAAACTATACTTTAGACTCTTATAAGCTTAAGGGTTAGAAATAATCCAGTTTTAATTTGGATTTGCTTTAATTTCCTTCGTAATTAGCTGCTTGGATATACGAAATTTTAACGAAATCGTTTCCTTCCAATGTCTGTTTCAGTCTAGAAAACAGAAGGAATTCTGTGACGTAATTTAGGATAGTATATGGTGCTGCTCATTAATCTGGTGCTGCTCGACAAACCGTTTCAGTTTACTGAAACAAAATTTTACCTGGAGATTCTCTATTAAAAAACATACTAACAACTCTCATATAATGAGACCACACAAACTCATACCTGTTGAGAAATTTAGAAAAAAATAAAATCCTCGCAGACGTTAAGACACAGGCCAGAAGCATATGTTCGATCTGGTTTGGATCACCGGTCTGATCAAAGGAAGTAAGCGATTCACTTTACTTACCGGTCACATCTTGTCTTTTAAATATAACAACTAAAACAGAAGCGGGAGGAATAATTTAATCAAATGCATTTGGTTGATCAAAATAATGTAAAAAAAAAAAAAAAGAAAAGAAAAGCTACTGTACTTAGAACTCACTGGGAAGAGATGAATGATGAAAAGGAAAATAGTGCAGGCAAAGCCATTTTGATCGAAAATTAGTAATGATTGAAGTTTTAGTAATGAATAGTTGTCGTAAAAATGATAAGTGTTTTCATAAAAGTTGCATTACGTAATTAGTTAAGTCAGAGCTCAAGTTTCCAATATCGTACTGGAATAACGTTTAGAAAGTCCTGCTCGCTTCTTAAATCTAATTCACTGTATATTCCATATTGTCCGATGCTATTTTATATCATAATCATCCATTGTCTATAGCATCAAGTATGCATAATCGAAGTATCATATTCGAATATAGGAAGTGATTTTTACTGTCATTATATTAATGCTGTTTCTATTTTCCTGATTAACTTTAAGATCATTTCTCAAATCACCAATTCATTCTTTTGCCATGGTAGCAAAAAGAAAATTAAATCACTTTGAAATAAAAATTTCTAATTTTCTAAAATATTTTTCAAATAATTAAGAGCTCTTATAGCTTTACTCCCAACTACAACGATCAGCTGCTACATATTGATTGGTTAAGCAGCGACCAAGCACATTTTACGATTTTCATCTCGTGGCTTTTTAACAGTCAAGTGAAATCAGTGGTATAATTCGAAGCAGTACCTTAACATTTTTCATTATTCAAATCCGCATCAAATTATACAGAACCTTATAAGGTGTTCGCATATGGTTTTAGTCCAAATTTTGTACATAAATACACGACATGCCAAAAATGCGTCTAAATAATGAGCGCCTACTATTTGTTTTGCTTTAAAACAACAGCGATCAACTCTTAGCTACTTTTCAAGTTTTGTAAAATTGTGCAACCGCCCACTTTAGCTCAAATGTGAGCGCATTTGTTCTACTAAAATTATTGTATTACAACAATGTTTTAGTATATATTGCTTTTCAATTCAAAATCTATCCACCTTATATGATAGATTCAATGTAAAAATATTTCTACAGGTCGAAACCAGATTGCTTACCATTCCTTTAAAGTATTACTAATAATATAATGGCAAAGTAAACTTTCTTTTCCTTCCCAAATAAAACTGAACAAAAAAGCAATAAATATATTTTTCTTTTTTTTAAGTAAAATAATGTATTTCAAATACCATTTTACTATTGAAATTTTATATTATTTGCCACAAAATATTTATATGAATTAATACTTTTCTATAAAGACTAGTTTAAAATAATGTTTCAGAATAGATTTTTTGTGTAAGAAAAAAAATTAACAATTTATATAAATCCATATCTAATGTACAAACTCAGTAATTGAAAATGTGTGTTCGAGGCTATTTAAATTATATTCCATGGGTATATAAAATGTTGCAAAAAATAAGTATCAAAAAAATTAAAATATAGAACTAATTGTTAAATTTTTAATAAAATTATTTACATAAAATTACCTAAACACTGCTTGAAGAAACTGTAATATGTTATTCATAATAGCGAAAGTAAATTGAAATAAGGACAAAATGTTAGTAATATTAAAAATGAATTTAATCATTAAAGAATAAAATAAATCGGAGAAAAAATTTTGAATGTTTAAATTTTTTTTTTTTAATTTAAATGTTTCTGCTTTAATTTTTAAGATATGAAGTCTCACATGTAAGAAATTGAAAACTTAAAAAATAAATGTTAATTATTTAGAATATTTATGTATGCATCATAAGGAACAATAAAATCAAGAATGCTAAAATATATAAACATTGATAACAATTACATTTATTATATTGTAGACAAAAACACACAAAATATTTTCATAAAAATATTTAATATTTATTTTCATGATATCAGAATTATATTGTCTATACGTAATAATTTGGAAATGAAAAAAATGGATTCAAATATATCTTGATAAATGTTTCATGTAATAAAACATATAATTAAACATATCAATAAATAAAACAACCATTAAACATTTTTTGCTTATAATATTTTTTGGGGAAAAAACATCTTTTTAATGAATTTTTTATTAAAGAAAATTTTTTGCTTAAACATTAATATCAGGAACGATTTGCAATGAATTCTAACTTTTGATAAGAACTCCCACCGCGGAAGATAAAAAAAAAAAAATTGGAAATTTTCTTCAAAATGTTTTCAATAAGATGTTTCAAAAATTAAATTGTTTGCTTGTTGAATTGAATTTAGCAATAATGATCTGTTTCCTGTTACCTTATAAAACATATAAAACCAAACCAGTTTGTGAAAAACCAATCCCAAAATGCATTTCGTCAAGGGGCACAAATTTGAGTTTGAATGTTATAGAATTTCTCTATCTTTAGAAGCCAGTAACAAGTCATCATATATATATATACAAAGTTTTATATGCCCATAGCTTTTCCCTTTAACTCTATATTAATAAGCGTTTAAAATCAAAAGTAATTATGAAATATTTAAAAATTGAATGATTGTTAAAAGCTTTAAGTAAATTTTTGATAAATTTTATTTGGCAATGTTATCATAGTAATTAGACATTTCTTTGAACATTTTCTCGGTAAAAGTATTTAAACTTCCGTCTTGTGCTATAATGATATCATAGAAAGCATTATATTTTTGTAAATATTTCAAGTTTTTGACATATTTTAATTCGTGAATGTACTCACAAAAATATTCTAATTAGGGCTCAAAAACGTGATTCAAAAGTCCATGAAAACTATTCTACAACAGAGAGACGCTCAATGAATTATAAAGAAAAGCAATTGATACAGTTATTGTTATTCTCGACAGGTGGCATTTCTTCATTCCCCGTTGAACGTCTCTCCATGTGTCTGCCAAAAATATTTTGTAATGAAACTTTTTAATTAAATGCCAACTTTTAAGTGAAACTTCTCTATAATCTGTATAGACATGTTGTTAATTGTATAGCATTTTGTGAAAATATTGTAATGAATAAATATCAATATTTCTGTGTTAATAACTTTATTATTTCTTATAATATACATCTAACACTTTTATTAAAAGAATTATCAAAGACCAGTTCATATTTTGTTTTATATTTTTATTATTTTCCTTAAAAATTTTAAAAAATGTCATTTTACTAAGGGTATTTTTAAAATTAGATATATTTTACTAAATATTATTAAAATACGTGTAGTTTCAATTACTTTATTATTTCTTCTAACAGATTTCTGAGAAATTGATTAAAGGAATTTTCAAAGATATATTCACATTTTGTGTCATACCCACTTCAACATTCATAAGTTATTTTTGTTTGTTATATTAAAAGAAGCATAACATTTTTTGTAATATAGATATTTTAATGATGTTTTATATTAAATTTTACATTAAACATCCTTTAATTTGATTATATATGTAAACATATGCATTCAATAGAAAATTAATTATAATTCTATAACAACATAAATTTAAATAATAAAAATTTCAAAAAAATGTACTCACATTGGCTAAATATAAACACAATTTTGATCACTACTGTATATTTATAGTTCTGATAGTGAGAATATTTAAACATCAAAATAGGGCACATCCTAAAAGTTGATGAAGAACAAAAAATAAACAACAAAATGTATCTCCTTATATGATCTTCCAATCCTACAGATTATATTAAGCATTTAACTTAATCTAATTTCTATTCACAATAATTTGAAGCAAACTTTAAAAAGGTTAATACTTTTTCATTCACAAATTCTTTTTAAGATTTCAAAACTTTTTCATATGAAAACTAAAATATTAATCTAATAAAAATTATATTTTTAATATTTGTTAATGAAACTGTGAATAAAATAGACTTTCACTTTTCTCATAAAAGCAAAATGAAACAATATACTATGATAAAATTTTAGTATATTTTATCAATACTGCTAGTTTAGTTATATTGTACAAGAATAGATAAACAAATCTATTAAAATAGAAATTTGATTTCACCACTTTTTAAAATAACACATTTGATTTACTAAAATGTGATAGTGAAAGACTAAATTAATGTTATGTGTAAGAAAGAATTTATACAATGTTATTATACATTTTAAAATAAGCTGTTAACAATATGAAGAGTTCTTACTTTTATACTGTCATAAGCAAGAAAAGTTCAACATCCCAATTTTTTTTAGCATTTTTTTATCTTTTAGAAATGTATTTAATTTTTGGTTATTTTAATTTCATAGCAATTTTATAAATAATAATTTAAAATATATCAAAAATTCATTGTAGATAAGAGCGAATTTTGAAATTCTAAAGTAAATTTTTTCTATTTGGATTAAAGGTTTCCTTTCTTCATGAAGCAGATTTGTTGCATAAATGTTCATGAAGCATGATTTGCCATTCAACAGCCACTTTTAGCACAAGTGGACTATTTTATCTATAAGCTACATTTTAAAATTGATACCAAATCTTAACAAACCATCCATGTCTGAGTTGTAAATCTAGCCCATCAACAGTTGAGTTGAAGGCTAAAGCACTAACCATTCGACTATCATTTCATTTTTTCAAATAATAAACTTATCATTTTCAGAAAATCAAATCCTCTTTGAATTTGTTAGTTTTCTATAAGATTGTATAATATTTATATGCAATAGCATCAAATAATTTATTAAATACCATTTTATTTAGTTCCATAATCATATAAATAAATTATATAATAATAAATAATTGTAATAAGTAGCTAAATGGCCTTTTGCACGTTATTAGTGAGAAACAATCTAATGAAACAAATGATAATAGCTACAACATTAACATGCACTTTTCAACTAATCAATGATTTGGGCCATTTATATTTCTTTTTTCTTTCTCTTCTTATATATAATAAAAATATATGTATACTTATTCAAAAAATTTGGAAAAAGTAAGAAAACTTACAGTAAAAAGAAATAGAGAAAAAAATATGCAAGAAAATTGGATACGACTTTAATTTGGAAATATAGAGGAAGACAACCAAAATATATAATATTTTGTCTGGATAGTAACTACATTTATCAAAATAAAATGGCTAGATTTTTTTAAAATAGCAATTCTATGGTATATTTTCATAAAAATATAACTTTAAGGATAACTTTTTACAGCATATAAATATTTCAATACTTTCAGCCAAAGTATTTAAAATTTTTAATGAAATCAAGTTTTAAAAGAACTACCAATTCCATGTAATATTAGGAAAAAAAAATGCACATTTTTTTTAGTAAATACAATAAAAAGAAATGATAACATTTTTAAATTTGTAACATTAATATGTAAAATTAATATTTTTCAAATTTTATAAGCATTACTAAATTTTATAAATATTTTCCTTATTGTACATTAAAAATTACTCTTTTTTCTTAATATCTTCAATAGTAATTACTTTTAAGCTTACAAGAGATATAAAATATCTCATGAAAGTTGATGAGATGAAATTATTATAAAATTAGAGAAATGTTACATATCACTTTAATCCTAGTATTAAATATCCAATATAAAAATATTAATCCAGACATGCTTGACTCGGTTATTAAAAAATAAACAAAAAAATAAAAATTTATGAAAGAATGTATTTAGATGAAATTCTTTCAAAGACAAGATATATCTTCTTACATTGAATGAATAAAAACAAATTACATTTTATAATACAAAAACATTTTAAGAAATTAACAAAATAAAAAATCTTTCATAAGAATAAGTTGCTCAAAAGTCATTTTTATAATTCACATAATCTCATTTACAAAAATAAATATTTAATCTACAGGTAAATTTCAAATGTGTGGAAAACTTTTATGCAATTATATTACAATTATTTACATAATCATAAAATATGGCTCTAAGAAAGTTAATTTTATAATTATTTCTAGAAAAATAGTTTAGAAACATGATCACAAATTTTTTCCAAAATTTAATGGGACAAATCACTGCAATTTTTCCACCACCTTTACAAACTTCCAAACGTCATCTGCCAACAGTTCAGGCTCTTCCATAGCTGCAAAATGACCACCTCTTGGCTTCATTGAATAAGACACCAAATTCTTAATGTATTGCTTTGACAATAATAGTTTTGGAAACATGAGAAGCTCCTTTGGGAAAACAGCCACACCACATGGTACAGTTATTGGCTTCCTATAAAATTAAATTTTACAAAATAAGTTTCTCAAATCCACCCATCATACTAAATATAATATAATTAAACTGTATGATAATATGAAGTAAAGCAAGCTTACTTATCATACATGCGAACATTTGAATTACGAATATATTCCTTATAAAATCTCACTGAAGATTTTATGTTGTTATTCACCCAATATATCATTACATTGGTTAATAACGAGTCAAAAGTGAATTTTTTTGTAAGGCCTCCATCTGGAAGATTTCGAAACTCTGGATTTGTCCAAGTAGAAAACTTTTCCAATATATATGCAGCTAATCCAACTGGGCTATCTGCCAAACCACATCCTGCAATAACAATGATAAAAATGCATATATTAGTGAAAAATTTACAATAAAGTTCTTAAACTTTTTTCTGAGTAATAAATTTTTTGTGGAGTATTTTTAATATTTTTTAAATCAAATGTTTTACATTGTGTAACATGACAATTTTATTTTCAAACTTAGGACTTCGGTGGAAACAGTACCATCTGCATAGCAGACTAACTGAAAATGATACCATTTGTGAAATATTTAATAACAGCAAAATTTGCAGTAAATAAATATTTTATTATTTATTAAAAATTTTGTTGTTTATTCAATTTTTGTTCAACATAAAAAGCAATATATTTTAATCTTACACATATAATTTCAAGATATAACAGTAAACTTTTCTGTCATTATTACAAATCCATTCGAAATAGCAGAACATTTCTAGCATTTTTAGACAGTGCATCCTTCTTTCATTTCACAATTAACTATCAGAAAACATTAAAGTTACAATAAAAGTTCTGAGGAAAAAAATTATATATAACTGTTTGATGAGTTGATTATTTATTAAGCTGGAGATTAAAATAAAATAGTTAAATAAAATTTTTTTAAATATTTTTCGTTTGTTTACATTAATAATTATTATTACATAAAGAAAAAAAATAAAGTTTCAGGAGTAACATTCATCTAAAAACACTTTGATTTCATAATAAACTGAACCTAGGCTATTAACAAACATAAATTTAATAAATGATAATTATTATTATTATTTATCATAATAACTATTTATTATTATAATAAATATAATAATTATAACTTTGAATAAGTGTTTTACATATTTGTTTTCCCCACTAATATTTGATGTTCAATATATTCTGGTAATACTTAAATTGAGATATAAAAAGGCAAGTAAAACAATTTATAAAAACTCGTAAAATTGTGAAATAAAGTCCGAAAGATTAAATTATATATCATTCAAAAGGGATCCTTCAAAAGCAGATTTTAAGGTAGCATATTAAAATTTCCTTTAAGAGAATAATAAGTTACATATTTTTTAAAAGAAATGGTAACTTATCCCTGTAAAATAGAAACATTTTATAATACTAAATTCACAACTAAGATCAACTTAATACAAAATTTGAATTTTTAATTGCTTCTGACATTTCAGTAGAAAGAAATTTAATTTTAATTTTTTGAAACCATCAAGATCACAATTGTTAAACATTACAAATTTTGATCTTTTCTAAATTATAGATATGGAAAAAAATTTACATTTTTACCACACTTAGAGTCGAAATAGTCCAAGGAATACTGAATTGCAAATTAACTTAAAAGATATTCCTTATTATAGCAACAGTAAATTATTAAGGCATGCCCCAACAATTTCGGTATATTATAAACAATCTTTAGAAATAAATATCTAAATAAATGACAACTGTAGACTTGGAAAACCTTAACAGGGTGTAGAAAAGGATAGTTTGATAAAAATTGTAAACTAATATTAATATCTGAAAATTTCCACTCATGAGCAATAACATTCGTTCTTAATAAATGGATAAACCAGACACCTCTTTTCTAATTGAATATTGTTTTCCAATAAACATTTAAATAGTTAATTAGATAAAATGAACAATAATTGATGTGTATTGAAGAAATTGGTATTCAACAACAATAATACATAACAATATTTAATACATTTCAAAAGGGTGTGATTATCCAATATTACTTTTAAGAATATTCTGATATATTTATACCACTTATTAAGCAGGGGATTACTAAATACAAAGTATATGATGCAATTTCTGTCTTCATTTGAAATACTTATAAATAGGTTTTAATTTTGTGAGTGCAAACAATTTTATTCCAGTAGAAAATAAAACTCACTTCTAATAGTGAAATTCTAATACGATTAAATTATAAACAGTAAGATAAATGAAATTTTAAAGTATTTAGAAAAACATCTTTCCTAAATAAGCAAGAACATTAAATGAGCTCCTTCAACAAAAGAAAGTGTTCAAGGATTTTGTTGTGTGTTATAAGCTTGACAACTTCAATGTGAAATGCTTGACAATAATTCTGTGAATGAAAATACTGCAAGGTATTGGTTTCAAAGATTCAGGTCAGGAAATTCAGAGCAATAAAACAGACTTGCACCAAGCACTCATGAACTTCTTTGTATAAAAAATCTGGAAGTTTTACCATAATGGGATTGTACAGTTGGTGACATGTTGACAGAAGGTACAATGGACAAAGATTTCCTCAATGACTAATAATAGTTTGTATTTTCTTGTGTTCAGTTATTGAAAATGGTAAGAACTTTATTGATCATCTTATAGATGTATATATAACAAGCATATCTTTCTCATATATATTAAAGAAATTAAATTAATTAGTATGATTTTTGAGTATTTTATTATATTATTTAAACGTTTGTAGTATTAAATGTTTCAAACTTTTGCATTTACTTCATTAATAATTTCTTGCAATTCATTTCATTAATATGTAAAATAAATGTGAAAAAATACACAATAAAATATTAAATATACATATTTACCAACAGTATCAGGTTTTGTTGTTTGAATGTGAAAGTAACCAGTTTCTTGAAGAATCAAAGCAAACTTTTTCTTGAGAGGGAATAATAAAGAATATTCTTCTGGAGTTACTAATGATGGGAAAAAGTATATAAGAACAGCCTTACACATTTCCCAAGGTCCTTGTCTCACAGGAAGCATATTAATATGAAGTCCAATAACTCTAAATATATAAATTTCAATAATTTAATGTAATGTCTTAATAATTATTTAATTATATTCTTGAATTATTGTGTTTAATTCATTTAATAAGTATGAGAAAATGAAAACAGAGTTACATGTATTTATAGAAAATACAAGTTATTAAATTGTTTAAAATAGTTCGCAATTATGTACTACACACTTAAATGTAATTATATATTAATAGTTTGCTACATGTTTTGCACTGCTCATAGTCAATGTTGTACAAGTCATACGACTTTTTTTTTTTTCATTTTATTAAATTTTGGTCAAGATATATTTTTCAACCAAGATATCATAAATAAGTTTAATGCATTCTCATGGAAACTAAATTCTGAGAATAAAATATATCATGGAATTCTTTTATTTAATCTAAAAGTTTAAAATTGCATCTTAAAAATTAAATAGCATTGACAATATTCCTCCAAAAGTTATTGTTATTCATTTACTATGAGTGATTACAGCAAAGCATAAGTTTATCTGCATATCCTTTTTTCTAAGAACCAGGCTGACATGCCATTTTAAATTCAAGTTCTTCAATTTTGGCTGCATTGATAGAAAATATATATAAAGTTCTTGTTCAAACTTTCCTTACTGACAGGCTGAATATTCCATACAGAGAAGAAGAATAGAGGATTTTCCAAACAGCAATTTTTATAGTGATAATATTTACTTGACATGAGATAATGAGTAAAATTAAAAATAAGTTGTTTTTTTTATCAGTATGTAGTTATTTTCTTTAAAGAATTATTGAATAATGCTCACATTAAGAAGTATTCATCATCCTGCTAAGTTTTTTTTTTTTATCCAATTGTTTTATTTTCTTCATAAGATAACAAGCTTTATTATTTAACTATTATTTGACAGCTTATTAGAGACTTTAAATAAGATTTTATAAAATATATTGATTTTGAATTTTGATAACTATAATATTCAAACACATAAGATATTTTTATATATCACAATTTCAGATATTTTAAAAGAGATAAAATTTAAATGTTTGGCCCAATTTAGTAATGAGTTTTAACTTCAATGTATAATATAACTATACAACATAAACTTATTATATAACTTATCTATATAAATAAGATTTTCCTTGATTTTATATTTTTGTTCAGAGAGCATACACTTACTTTACTTATTTAAGTAATATTTTTATATTATTCCCTTATAATTTTCCACAGCCAGCTCTTGTGTAAAAAAAATTTTATTTTGTATCGCAGTCCCTTTTTTTTAATTTCTTAGACTGTAGGAAATTACTAATGAATTCATTTAGTATCTTACTTTTTAAGAGAAATAATTTGTTACTGGTTGTGAATACTAGAACAAGCTTAAAGGAAGCAAAGTTTTTTTAATTTCATGCATTATCTTATCAATAATAATGTAACTTTTTTATATTTATAATTTAATGTTTAAATGATTGTTGGCATAAAAAAACTAAGTATTAAGTCAGAAATTTTGAAAATAAATATCAAGTTTATTATTTACTTCTATATACACATGAGCATATGGAGCTGTTTGGATTACAGATATTAATACTATATATAACAAAGTTTTAAACTTACATATTAATAAATAAATTTTAAATTTAGAATTTTTCTAAAACAAACTTTTTTTAATTTGAGCTTCCATAGAACTCTATTCACTCATACTTTTTACAAAATAGGGGGAAGGGAAGTAGAAAAAGAAAAATGAAGGAAAAAAAAGAGGGAGAGTTCTGATTTTAATCAGAACAATTCTTTTAAATTTCTCTTTTCAAACTCTTTGAAAAGTAAGAATATGAATGCTGCTTACAAGCAAAGGAATGTAAGGCTTTTTCCAATAGCAAACTGAAAATATCTTTTTATTTATTATATAATAAAAACCTTTTTATTTCAATTAAAGTTATTCTTTAAAGTTTGTTCATTTCAATTTTGAATAATAATTCTTTTATCTCATTCCAAATTATATTTGATGAATTATACTCAAACTATTACTTTTTGCTTGCACTCAAATAATAATATTTTTACAAAAATCTTTAATGTTTATTTATAATAATTTAGTATACTTTTGTATTTTATGTTTATTTATTTGAATATTTATTTATTGAATAAATATTTTAAATAATAATGTTCATGTGTGTCATAACATTTTGTGCAAAATATCTATATAATACACTTAAATTATCTTCCAAACTCAAAAGATATTTACAAGAAATATTTGATATATATATATATATATATATATATATATATATATATATATATATA
>JAPDSC010147029.1:0-10621 GCA_026290005.1 Latrodectus geometricus | reverse complement strand
TTTTTTGGTTGTTTTTATTCATAGCGTTAAATTTTGGATGCCAATAGGGAATGAAAAAGAGAAAGATATTGTATTCTGATACTGAGGAAATGCTGCATCACGCTAAACTTTGATAATATAGGATAACATATATTAATAAACTCCCTTGATTTTAGTTTGGATAAATTTTTTGAATTCCCTTTTCCGAAAATTTTGTATTTATGATTTGAAGTTTGGCCAGGTCCCTCACTATCTTAATAATTGCGCTCTAGCACGTTTGAAGTTCTCGTTTGTCTACAGCTCTGACTCAAACTGAAGATCTTACAAAGGTGCAAGTTGTTGTTGTTGACACTTGGCAACGCCACGCCCGCCCGTCACAGAGACTAGGCGAATGAAGTCAGAGAGGGAGCGTCTTCCGTTTTTTTAATAGAGCACCCTCATATGAAGTTAGAAGTACGACTTTTGGCTCATAGATGG
This sequence comes from Latrodectus geometricus, assembly GCA_026290005.1. Lineage (NCBI taxonomy): Eukaryota > Metazoa > Arthropoda > Arachnida > Araneae > Theridiidae > Latrodectus > Latrodectus geometricus. The sequence continues at coordinate 10,165 of JAPDSC010147029.1, read as the reverse complement.
CAGCACCACCTGAATTTTCCAATTTAGAGATTGAAACCAGAGAAGACCCAAAGCCTGGCTCCAACCACCGCCAGAGGTATTAGTTTGTAATGGGAACATGGAGGACATTGCGACCCGACGGATTATAACGTGCCCCAGTCACCATTAGTGAACACGATGGATATTCGGCTTAAGCCAGGATTCGAACTCACCACCTTTTGGTAACGAAAACGATGGCCTTACCAACCAGGCCACCGCGGCCCTCCAACTTATGTAGACCTTTAAAGAGGAAACTCATTCGTACAATTAAAAATACCTTTAAATCAAAAATGTTTTGTTTCTCTAAAAGATCGCGAACACATTAACATCACATACAATTAATATTAATTTTAAAAAGTGTTTAAAAATTCCAATCAAAGTGTCAATGTTTTTTGTTATGCTCAATTATAATTTTTTTTATTTTTTTGTTGTCTAAAAGTTGCTTTTAAAACACACATTATTACTTTACTTTATCTTACCAACCCGGTCACCGCAGCCGCAGGGTGCAAGTTTTAATGGGGATACACTGCGTTAAAAAACAATAAAGAGAAACGAAGAACTGCTTATGATCAAGATAAAAAGCATCGCGCAAATTTCTCGCTTATTTTGGGCCTTTCATTATTGATCTCCCGTTTGAATGACCATCAAGGTATAAAAGAAAAATGGAGGAAACTGTGTTCTGATTTTTGGGAAATTTTGTGCTACGCTGAAATTTATGACATATATGAAAATAACACTTTTTGAAAATTAAAATAAAAAATTTATTTAAAAATACTTTTCTCTTCCTTGTTATCAGTAAAAATGTTTTTAAATATCTAATAATTTAAAGCTCTAATTGATTTCAAGTATATTTGATAATATTAGAGTCCGTATGTTTATTACCATCTCTTGTTTCTGTTTAAGAATCAGAAAGTGATTTATTTACATTTTTATAACATTTATTTAACAACTTTTTTCAGAAATAAACTTCTGATGATCATGTTTCAAGCGTCCAACAAATCAACTTGTTTTAAACTGGAAATATTGTTAGTTTTCGCAGCTTTTTTGGCAACAGCCCATGCTCAGTGGTGTGACGAAACGGAAACGTAAGATAGTAGTTTTATTTTTCTTTCAATTTGCTATTAAGATTTCCTTTTTTAAGGTTTATACACTTTTCAAAATTTTTTAATTATTTTTTGCTTAAATATAAATATAGTTTTGAAATAACAAATTAAATTTTTGAAGAAGTTTTCACACATCAGTGTTTAAAAAAATAAAATTCCAAATTTAATATTATATCAAGTATTGGTATTGTAAAACCAAAGCCGTTCAATTGTATGAAAATTTGAAAAATTATACTTGAATCTTTCAAGTTTTAGTGCTATAGATATTATAAATTAATGATTATAAAAACGTTGAGATAAAAAAATGCTAAATAATTAAATATATCCATCCTCCCATTTCCAATCTAAAATATAATATATTAGTTTTTTACATAAAATATTAGTTTGGGGAAAAAGTTATCCATTATTTTTTCGGTAGACGTCTGTAGTGATCGATATCTCTGAGGTATATATCAAGCAATTTCAAATTTATTCTCATTGAAAAGGTGACATTTGACACTAAAATATTCTCTTGCGGTTTTTTGTTTGATTAATTCAGTTATGAGTACAAGGTTTTAAAAATAGAAGACAACAAACAGAAAATTCGATACATTTTAGTTTTTCTTTTATAATGGCGAAAATGCTAACCAGGTGGCTAAAATTGTGAAAGGTGTTTATTGTCCTATATATGACTGTAACAACCAGTTACGCACAATTTTTGTTTCATCGATTCCGTTTGGGTATTTGGATGCTAAAGATGCACCTCGCATGGATACAACATCGTCGAGAATGTCTATAAAATACCAAAAATGATCAAACTTGACAGCATGTCAGCACTCGTAGCTTCGCACAAGACCTAAAAATCTACATGAAAACTGTTTTAAATCTTTTAACAAAGCGAATCTGAAAGAAGTTACAAAAAGTTCATGTAAAAATAATGGATTTCTTTTTCCCCAAACTAATACATACAAGATGATATAAAATAAAAATTACTGTCAAATATTTAACATAATATAAATTGCAGAAATATATAGATTACAAAAATATATTTCTGTAACGCTGGATATTATTACATTATTAAAAGATCTGATACATTTTGATGTTTAATTATTAATAAATTAAAGATCTTATGTAATTTAAAATTTGGTGGAATATTAAAATATTTTCTTAGATTGTGAACATGAATTTGTTTCAATAGATAATTTTATGATTTGTATACATTTTTTTAAATATCCCCTACCTATTTAAGAATTGTACCCATACCAATATTTATAGTTTGAATATCATTTTTTATATGTGCTTATTAACGGCAAATATTTATTTTGTAAAGTCAAGATGGAGAAGTGTTCAATAGACTTGAAAAGTTGGATATTTATGTTAGCTTCAAATATAAAATTCTGTGAGATTTTTCCAGATACTATTACGAATTTACATGGTTTATCATGCATGCATTGAAATATGTAAGTATTAATAAGGAATTTAATTTTTATTTGAACATCTGTTTACCTTTTCAAATTTTCATTTACTTTGGCTGTTAAGTGTAAAATGGATAAGTCTAAGTATTTGAAAAATTGACGATTAGTGTTTGTTTCAAGCACAAATTTCTATGTCATTTTCCAAAATAGTATTATATTTTTGCATGCTTTATTATAAATGCACTTAAATACCTTTTAAAGTAGTATTTTTAAGTACATTGATTACCAAAACTTAAGGAAAAATCACAAAACTAGCAATAACTCTCTTAGAAATAAGTCAATCTCAATAAATATGAATATGTTGATAAATAAAAGGAACTAAACAATATGGCATTAGGCAATATATTGGTACTGCAAAATATCGGAATACATTTTATGCGAGGAGCTTGAAAATGGATGTCTCGGAGCAAGGCTGTTATTGTCACTGCGTGTCTTAGATTGAAAATCTGATATAGCGAAAATGTAAAAATGGCCTCCTGGCATCGTTTGACAGAGCAATCTCGAGGGAGAGCTATTAGGAGACTTAAGGCAGGGCAAAGCCAGATAGAAGTGGATAGATGGCTGAATGTGAGTCCGTCTGTGATTCATAGACTTTGATTTCTGTTTCAATTCTAACCACCGATCCGGCATCCAAGAGGCTCAGCCAAGGATGGTTCGTGCTACCAACCCCCCCCCCCCCCCCCCATGTTGCCCATGACCGATATTGTCATTATGGGCACCAACGAGCAGAACCGCAATTCTGTCTTAACTCAGATACGCCCTCGTTGCAAGCTCCAGAAATTTATTATCGAGATCAATCGTACATCGAAGGCTTCATGAACTTGTTTTTTACAGGAGACGACCAATCATTTGCGTCCCGCTCACGTTAAGCCATAAGCGAGAACGTCAACATGTCTACTGGTCGCGTAATCAATGCCGGGCTGTTCTCTTTGCGGATGAGTCCAGATTCAGTTTCGAAAGCAATAGTAGCCACATTTTCATTTAAAGAGAACATGGAACTCGTTTTCATCCATCAAACATTTGTGAAAAAGATGCATACGGGTTAGGCCACGTATGTAATTGTGGTGGTGTCTCTTTGTTTGGACACACAGACCTCCATGTCGTTTCCTGTGGAAATGTTAATGTTCACACCTATAGAGACATCCTAGATGCTTATGTGTCCCTTATGCCGGGGCAATAGGTGATGCTTTCTTGATATAGGATGAAAATGCGAGGCCGCACAGGGCTTGCATCGTGGATGCTAATCTTGAGCAAGAAACAACTGGACGCAGGCTGTGGCCAGCTGATAACTGAACCTTAACCCAATCGAGCATGTCTGGGATGCTCTAGGACGACGTGCAGCTGTTCTTAATATCCAACCAAGGATGCTAGTCACACTTTGAACTGCTTTGGAAGAGTAATGGTTCCCACTATCTAGACAATTAATAGACCGAATAAATGAGAGAATCACAAATCGCCGCATGAGCTGTATTATTCTCAGGGGGGGGGGATTATACCTTATATTAAAAGCACTTTTCCTATACCAAACTTACACCTCCGTTTTGTTCATTGTATACATATTCTAATTTTTATAACACCATAATTGTCTGGTGATTTCTTTTTAGGCCACTTTTGGCCTTCCTATGTGCCGTATAAGGTGCATAAATTTCATGTATAACTTTTTGCGTTAACGTCAATTTTGTGAAGTTTTCTTAATTTATAGTAATTAGTGTAGTTTCGAAAATGCCTCATTGTAATTAGGACATATTTGAAAGCTAATTTACTGCTACTAATCTTGATTTATTTTATAAAGCTGCTATATATATAAGTGAATAAAGATCGACGTTTTTATAACGTTGGACAATTGTTTATGTTTAAAGCTTAGGTTTTTGTATGGCTTTCTCAAAAAACAATTTAATTTTCATTATTATTACAGTTACCTTGAAACATATAGATCTTCTTATTCTTCTTCTCGTCGAACATGGTATACCACTTGGTGCTTTAGTATACCACCTAGGTGTACCAGATACAGGTAAGATTTCAATTAAGTACCCACACGCATATATAAGAATAAAATCAACAGCTATATTATTATAAATAATAAAAAATTAAAAACATAAACAATACCAAAATATCAGACAATGAAATTAGACTTACAATGAAATGAAATTTTAAAACGATCATTTGAAATTTTCTGAGAAATACAGGACGGTAAAAAATTTATAAAAGATACATTTCTTTACAGATAAAGTAGGAAACTCTGTAATGCTAGGATAATTGTATTTGTTTATCTTCGATTTTCTCAAGACCGACAGGAAAGCTCATCATGAATAAGAATAGTATTGTCAGTAAAACTATAACGAAACTTTTAAAATCAAGCGACGTATTTATTTAAGAGATTGTTTTCTATTTGATGTCATTAAGACGTTGCAGTAACTTTTACAGACAGAATATCCATATTAAACTTACTTTTCGAGTTTCTTAAAATCAAATCATTCATCGTGGAATAGTTTTATCTTTGCAGATCGAAATTAATTATCATAAAGTTTCAGTATGGTAATTATCATGATGATTATTCAGGAAGTTACCCAGAAAATAAATAATTTCTTTGTTATTCATGATCGATATGATTTGCCAAGACATTTCATTATTAATTATCATGTAATTGCAGTGGAAAAAAGTTAATCAATTTATGATTACTAATTAGTTGTTAATGGCGATGAGAATAGGGCATGTTTGTTATCATGAATTTGTCCTATTGATAAACATATTAGTACGTATGGGGTTGTTAGTTATTAATTACCTTGAGGGATTTTTATTTTGGCAATTATTTCCTTACTTTTACCTTTCTTAAACTTTCCATGATAATGGACTAATTAGCTCATAAATATTATTGTATAACGTATTTCATATCAAACACATTATCACGATTCCACATATATGTTTGAAGAAAAAATTTCAAATTATATTACCCATTAACTTTAATTTTTCTTTCCATTTCAGAACATACTACATAACACTTTATCGAACATTGCAACAGGTTAAATCCAGACAGGTACGAGAGTGTTGCAGAGGATACAGAACAAGTGGAACAAGATGTTTACGTATGTTCGAGTTTGATCAGTCAGTGTGTTCAAGTTTAACCATACCATATCTCCCAGGAGAAAAAGTTCGATCAAATTATGATTTCTAAAAATGACGTAGAAAGTAATTGTTTACTCATTTAAATTTGACAATTACAAAAGGGTTGCAGAAAGTGCTCATCGTTTTCTTAAAGGACAATAGTATTAAATTAGCTTTTTATATTGCATTTCGTGAAATATTTTTTAAAATAGCAAAATCATCATGGTTTGAGTTTTTCCATGATTTGCGCTTTACAATAATTTATGCATAACTGTCTAGAAATGTTTAATCTTTTTATAAGTTTGAACGATAATTACGTATAAAGAAATTGCGGAATTCTGGAAATTCTGGAACTCCAGAAACTTGTAGAACATTCTCATAAGGTCACTTCTCTATCGCAAGTTAACCCGGCAATACCCAGGTTCAAATCACAAGTTCTCCGAATGCAGCTGATTCCTCAACGGGTGATTTCAACTGATGGCCAGGAATTAACATTTCTCTTGACTTAATGGCCCTTCACGAAATCTCTCTGCAGTTATTCCAGATAGTTCGCGGGGCTGCGTAAATCTATCTCTTTGACTTCTGAAAAAGAGTGTTAATTTCCATCGGAATCTAGAATTGTCTTGGGGTTTTGTAAACTGTAACAGTGACGTTTTAATATAAGCTCACACAATTGTAAGAAAAGATCAACTAGAAATATTTAGGCGAAACAGTTTATGGTAAACAGACCGAGATAGCAGTTAATGCTTTACTGTGTGTGATATTAGCATTAACTGACCTGATCATTTAATGCTTCAGTTCATCGGATTTGATTTCTACATCAGGAATAGATGTTTATAGAGCTCTACAGAGATTGGACAAACCATAGAGCTAGGAGTAGTGGAGGAGTCATATCCTATCAAATGCATTAGGTCCGATTGAAGCCATTATCGCCATCTTGGTTGGAGTTTCAAATGCTAGTAGGGAAGAACGCGTCGAGTGATTCCTAAACTACGCATGCGCAGTAATAGTACGATTTGCGCATGCACCAACATTTCGATAAGTATAGCAAAGAATAACTTCAAATCAAGTAAATAATACAGCTTACAAGATGAAGGAAATAATACAGCTTAATACAGATAAAGAAAATAATACAGCTTAATACAGATGAAGAAAATAATACAGCTTAAATATCAAAAATTAAGAAATAAATTCATCACTTATGTTATAGAATACAAAATAAGCGCTTTTCTTCTCTAACTAAGATGGCCGCACGGTTACAGTTGATACTTCATCGAACGGGGGAAATTTCCTCGCCCCTACTCCTTTCTCTATGGGACAAACCAACTATCCTATAAACCTTATAAGTGTAAAACGTATAGTTCTAAATGGATTCTAAATTTCTATAAACACCAGCATGAGAAAAAAAGAAATTGGCACAGATGACGTATAATTCTTTTGGCCTATATTTGAAATTGTTGAATTTTTTGACAGGTTTTGTTGTCTTTCTGGTAACCTTGATTTTTTGTTACGCCAGAGAGATAAAGGTATTCAACAATATTCTATTTTATCAACTCTAGTTTATATTTAACAATTCTGTCAGGTTGGCGACACTTTTTTACCAAAAAAAAAATTTTTTTTTTAATTCACAAAAAGGATAAGACTTGATTTATGCCTAAGATTTGTATCCACTAACTGCTTAACTGTGAACATCAGGGTATTAATTATTACTTCGGCAATTTGTTCCGAAAGAAATAGTTGTTTAACTTAAGAAGCACTTGACTGTTGAAATTCAAATATGCAATATTTTTTTTTGTTTCTTGATTATATAAAAAAAGTAAATATATTTTCAGATAAATCAATGTTTTTGATTTTGCTTAACCATGTTAATTGATTTTTCAGCTAATTGCTTTCCTGATTGTGTTCAAGGAAATTGCGTTGAGCCTGGAAAATGCGATTGTTATCTTGGATTCAAAGGTCGCCTATGTACCGAGAGTAAGTTCCAAAAATTACAGCTAGATGGCGATAAATTCATTTATTTTTATTTTTTTATCAGATAATTGTTTTATTTGTTCTAATTTCGAGCTGGTCCATAAAATTTCGTATCTACAATTTTTTGTTTACAATAAAATCATATTACAATTTATACATTATTATTATAAATTACGAGTTAGATTTTGCATGAGTGTATTTCGCGATGAATAACTTAGGAAATAGAGCGCGAAGTATTGTTTGAAAGTATATTTTCTTAAACAAAGTATAATTTACTATTCATATATGTGTATGAATAGTGAATGATGCAATGTTTGAAGCAGATTTTTAATAAAAATGTTGTATCGCTAAAAATGTTCTGTGCACTCTCCTGATTTGCACGAAAAACTTCAAACAGTCGACAAATTCCACCATAACACATTCGAACAAGCATTTTAGTCAATATTCATCAGCACAACGACCCTGGTGTCACCAAAGTTGTCGGTAAATATGGTACATGGCTTTTAAGTTATCATAACAAAATATCAGGAAGCCATTGTAGCCTAGAGGCAGGATTCAGAGATTTCCATTCTAGCCACTTTTGAAAAATGACAGATGATGTTACATTTGTGTCTTCTGCACACAATTCTGTCCGGGTGGGTGCTTGCGAGTTTTCTGGACTTCAGACTAGTGATATTTGAAAAAATAGGGCCCACTGCTTAGGAAAATTCCTCATGGAAGGCAATAAGCTGATACAATGTCTCACGACATCCTTAGCCTCTAACATATGAGTATTTGGGGGACTTCTCAGGAGTAGGATACTCAAATTGCTCACTACTGATTGGGTACAGTTTAGGCCAGTGATTCCCAAAGTGGTCTATATCGACCCCTAGGGGTCTATGACAACTTGCAAGGGGTCTACGTCAGCGAAAAAAAAATTTGGGGGTCCATGAAATGAAAATGGGGGTCCACGATAGTGGATCTCAACACATACACTGACAGTACCAATTTACTTACATCATACTATCTTATAATATCAAAACATATACATTATTTATAAAAGTACCTTTGAAGTAAAACATTTATTATATATGTTTATAAAATTGTGTAAGTTGTAGGATGTTGGTATTCGCTTTGTGGTCGCAATACATTTTGAACTTGTAAAAACCTGAGAGTCGCAGTCTCAGAGCTTCACTACCTTGCACTGACTTGTTCAATTCGTCACTCTATAAATACGAATGTGGGACAAATACATTTATCTTTATTTATGTTTATATCTTTTTATATGTTTATATCTCGATATCTTTATTTTATGTTTATTTAGTGTGACGTAAATTTTATATAACAGATAACAAAATTTTATTTTAAGTAGTTTTAATTTAAATTCTATTAATAAATGTATAAATTAACATGTGTTTTTACTTTAAGTTTTTAACATTAAACTTCACTACAGTTAGAAATTTACAGGAAATCAATATCAGGTAAGTAGGGGGTCTATCCAACACGGAAAAACATGGCAAGGGGTATACGACACAAAAAAGTTTGGGGAACTCTGGTTTAGCTAGTTGATGTGTAATTCTGTTAGTGATTCGCCATTTATAAGATGTTCACTAATTTATTACTATTCCTTTTAAATTAAAGACATTTAATGATATTTTAATGCAATCCGATTCAACACGTTCCACTCATTCAGAAGGGATTTAAGAATATGTTATCAATGATATAAGATAAAATATTTTTTAAGATATTAATGATATTATGCATTCTAGTTGAAATAAAATATGCAATCCAATTTGATGTGATGTACAAGATTTTTAAAAATATATTACCAATGAAAGGAGATTAATAATTTATGATTTCTAATAGATTAATCTATTTATATAATATTTTTTTGTATGATTAATGCTTTTTTGCAATCTTTGATTCAATCCAAACATATATTTTAATTTAAAATGATGCCATAATTTAAAAATAAGTCACACTTAAGTTTGAAGTGATACAGATCTATAAAACCTTTAAATACTTGTTACCAATGAAAGCTGATTAATATATTTATGTAATATTTCTTGTCAGAGGTTAATATTTTTATGCAATCTTAGATTCAGTCCAAACATACATTTGAATTTAAAATGGTTATGATTTAAAAATAAATCACGATTAATAAAGGGGATTAAGTATTTTTCATGAGAAATTTTTTTAACATTTTATGCAATATAGCTTCAATCAAATTATGGTTTATAATTAGAGGTGATTCTGTAGTCATGAGATATTTAAAAGAATGAATTTTCTTGCGAAATTAATTCATATTGTCATTTGCATACTTATCATGAATAAATTTGTACCTAATTTCAAAAACATTTTGTACAAAATGTTCAAAATGATTGGATTTTTCACAAATCTCTTATTTATTTTTAAGAAAGGGTTAAAGAAATTACTTGTTTTGCTTTCAAGAAACTTATGCTTGACATTCATTGGGGATTATTATGCTGCTCTTTAAATGTTGGAACGTTTCCTTTCTGTTGGTTGCCTTTTGTTTGT
>JAPDSC010147012.1:167823-190431 GCA_026290005.1 Latrodectus geometricus | reverse complement strand
TATATATATATATATATATATATATATATATATATATATATATATATTCAGTCTTTGTTTGATTTCACATAAAGAATTGAATATATATATGTATTCTTTGTCAGTGTTTTGAATTTATTTCAAAAATTTAAGATACACATAAAATCTAGCAAAATTATTATTATTAATCTAATTGAGTTGAGCGAAAGAGAGAGAAAATCTGAATAGTTTCTTCCAAATTCTTAATGTGAAATCAAACAAAGGCTGAATATGAGATAATGGAAAAAGTGAAAAATGAAATTATTTCACTTTTTTTTCATTTTTTTTCCCCCCGATTTGAAGTGTGAACTTTGTGTTCACCATCCATGAAGCATTAGAAACTTCAGCTGATTTTGAAACTGTCCTTCATAAATTTCTTCATTTCTTTTTAAGAAATGTTTTAAAATAATAGTATTATTGCTGAGAGAGACATTATACCTAATACGGTTTCCATAAATTTCGCAAAAAAATTGCGGAATAAAATTTTCTTAATGATTATAATTTCTTTATACATTTTCAAATACGACTTCAAGAATTGCATATAATATTATTAAACAGTCTTCTCTATGAAGTTGTCTATATTACAATTGTTTGTAGTGCTTTTATTCAAATAATACTTCACTTATTCATTAATCTTAGCATTTTCAAAGATTAAATAGACTGGAGCATAAAATATTCATACTGCAGTATGAAAACTTTATTCAGAAAAATAATTTGATTCATGAATTTAGTTCAAAAAAATAATTAACTGACACCAATACAAGTTCATGTTTTCATGATTAAAAAATAAAAGTGTCGAATTTTTTAAGCAAGATTACAGGTTTAACAATTAAATTCTAGAATGCATTTAATTTCATTTCGTAAATTTATATTAAAAATTCGTATTCATGAAATTAAATTTTCATCTATAAATCGAATATCATATTTAAAGAATTCTTAACTAATTTAACGCAAAATTTTATCTAAAACAATCATATTTTCAATACGTTTGTTAAAAATATAATCTACTATCTTTTGTAATCAATAGATCATTATTTTTACTTTTAATGTTAAAAATTTATTTATGTATAATAATACATAAGAATACATTAGAGAATTTTAATTTAATATAATCGCTCTATGTTTGATAGCATTTGAATAAAAAATTAAAAAGAAAATATGGATTTTTTTCTTCGAAGAAATGCTTAATGTTTAAAAATAACAAAGTTTATTAAAGTCTAGTTTTTTCTTTATTTAATTACAATTTATAACTATTTATAGTACTGAATGCAGCTATGAAATCACCTAGAGAATGGAGTCCTATATTTTGTATCGTTTAATTTACATATAAATAAGGCCCATGCTGCAAATAATGCCGGAGTGTGTTTGCATGAAATATCTTCAACTTTTTACACTATATGGAATCTTCCTAGTTTTTACTATATCTAATTAAATGATAAAGTAAAACATTGGGTTACTATATATATATATATATACTCAATTTAGTTAGCAATACGGAATACTACCGAGTCATATGTTCACAATATGTGACTAACACTCCTTAATTTGCTTACATTTTGTTCTATGGATTGTCTTAATTTTTTTAAACATCAGATGTGCATAATTAACGAATTGTTGCTGAATGTGTGATTAACAAAAAATGATAAAATTTCGCAACAATTGAATCATTTATTTCATATTTTGAGAGCTATAAAGGAAAGTACTTAAAAAGGTACAGGATCAAGACCTCTGGCCTAGATCCAAGTTATCACCTGGGGTAATCGAGACTGAATGCATTCTCAAGTTGATCAACTCCATCATTGCTTGGCGATATACGCACAAAAAAAGTAAGCTTTGTAGTCAATTTACGGCTGGATGTAATAATCAGTTCCACTCTCTGAACCGGCTCCAAAAATTCATATTGAACATATGAGTGAACCGTTATCATTATTCATTATTGTAAAAACTCTTCAGACACTCTCTCTTTTTCCGTTTTTTTATGTCTCCAAAATAATGTCTTCAAACTTAAATCTGCCGTTAGTAACTTACTCTTGCTTGTATCGTCTAATCGCAACATCGCTGCGACCTTTATGTCCAGTAATTAGTCAGTTTGCCCAATAGCCTCGTTCAATCCGATAACACAATTTGTTCTTGCATAGTAGTCATTTATATAAAATCAAAAATAAATGCAACTCTTTCCACATGGAAAAATGATTTTGCATTCGATTTTAAAACAATATTCTAAAATAACAATAAAAAGCACACTCTTCTATATCCGATGCATTTTTTTAAACAAATCTTGAGTTTATATTGTTCATAAAAAAATATTGGAGATAGATCAATAGAAAATAGTAAGGCATTTTCTTACTTTGTAAAAAAAATTTTTAATTATTTCACGCAAAAATACACAATTTCTTACCTTGGTATTATTCTTTACTACCACTGAGATGTACAGAATGCAATTTTATTGCTTGCTTATTTGTTTCAAATGAGAATCATGTTTTTATATTTGCAAATAATCTAGTTCCAGGAAATTTAAAATTAACAAAGCTATAGTAAGATTGCAAGTTGAAGAATTAAAGTAACTTTTTAGTATTGCTAATTTAAAATCATCCTAGATTTTTCCATATCATTTTCATAAAAAATAATGCTTTTGTTAGGGCAGTTTTTATTTCATCTTATCAAATCAAATTGAGTTGAAAATCTATACTAAATCATTATTGAAATCTGATATTTTATGATTCCTTTAATTTCTATTATGCTTCTGAAAAGAAACTCTTAAAATCATTCTTTTTATTAATGAAAGAAATGTTTTGAGTAAAAAATTTACACACTCCTTTTCAGAATCATCAAAATTATTAAATTCATTTTTTTATTAAAAAATGAAAGATGAAATTACAAATTTAATTTAAAATTTAAGCTAATAGAATAATCATTCTTAAATTTAAAATTATATTTCTTATTGTACTTTTTTGTTACATTCGCTGATAACTTATTAAAATATGCAAAACTTTTCTTCGATTAACTGTTATGAAATTCTATGACAGCCATAATGCTGAAAAAAATAATAAAATATGAACATCCTATATAGATTGCTATTATCACGTGATCTCGTGACCATCTTCACAGCCATATCGCGTGTTCAATCATAAGGAAAAATGGCAAAAATTATGACTTTTTCAAAACCTTTTCCTTAAAAAGCTCCTAAATTTGCTAGGTTTCCAAGTATTAATAAAACTCACTTATTACTATGATGATGGATACGTTTTACTAAAGTGGTATTTATAAATATGAAAATGTCAGCATTTATAAGTACCTGTAAAGCTCAAATGAGAAATTATGTATAATTTAAACATACGTTTACATATTAAAGCTTAAAAGAAAAATTGAACCAATTATAAATTGAAAGAACTTTTTACTATTAACTGTCAAAAATATACAAAACACATTTAAAAAGTAAAATTTGTGATTTTTACTTGAAGTAAGGATGGACTCATTAAAATTTTACTCTTGGGCAATATCTCTATAATATTTACGTTTTTTTTTTTTTTTTTTTTTTTTTTATGAGCAATAATTTAGAGCATTTTTAGAATAGCAATAATAATTACTATTCTAATTATTAATAATAATAAAACCATTATTAATAATAAATTATTAGAATAGCAGTTATAATTGCTATTCTAATAAATTCATAATAAGTTTTACAAATTTATTAGATTTCTTTCATCAAAATGAGAGAAAGAACTTTCTACAAAAAATTTTTCCAACCTATAAATAATTATGAAATTTTTTTTAACTGCAAATAAATTATAATCAAGTTATAAATTATCTCCTCTCTCAAATTTTAATATAAATTCTCATTTTTAAGGAAGTTGAAAGAAAATAAATTGAAACTTTGTAAATGAAATTACTAGGTATTTTGTAATTTAAAATTTACATGTTTTTACGAAGAATACATAGATATCTTTTATTAATCACAGCGCTCTTTTAGCTTTAGTTGTAATTTATAGTTGGGTATGTATTTTTAAAAATATCTAATTTGTGAAGAAGAAAAATATAACGTCTTAACATACACACAAAAAATTTAATATATATGTAAAGAGAGTTTATGGGTTCCACGATGATTTTATTACTTAATTTTATGTATCACAATATATAGTACAAAAGAAATCAACTTTCAAATACACAGAGAAAAGTTCCATTCTATATTAATAAAAAAAATCAACCTTAACTAATCATATCATTATATGATGAATCTAAAAGTAATAACAAATTACATCAATTTTAGTTATTCAAAATTATTACGAATAAATATTAAATTATATAGCATTAAGTATTAAAAAGTTTAACAAATAAAATTTAAAAAAAATTAAAATCATAGTTCTGGTTGAAGTATATGAGATATTTTATAGTTTTGCTACATTTATCGTCATCGTTATCTAAAAAATATCAACATTTATTCCACTTCGTAATAGTGAAAATGCAATTCAATGAACTAATAATCAGAAAAATACTGAAATTGTGGGATAGACGCAGTGCACCAAACGCGTTTAATTTTAGGACAATTTATCATAGATGTAGAAGAAAATATCTGCAGAATCCAAAATAGCTGAGTTGATTTAGTTAGTATTATCTTCTTACAAACTGTTTTTCTGTCCCAAAGGACGCGTTCATCCCTCACTAAGAATACCATGGAGTAAGACATATTGAGAATGTTATGACTTCAAAAACCGTGGTACTTTCATCAGATAGACGTATAAACCAAGTGTTTACGTTTACGCCAGCGAGCTTCCATGTACCCAGCTCAAAAGAGCTATACCAGAGTGATGGAAGCCGCTGGAGAGAAAAACGGAGTAACTGCAGGAGGTTTGCTGCCTCGAGCTCTCAAGCATAGACACCGTAATGGACAATTTAAATGAAATTAACAAAACATTACAAATAATAAGGGAAATATATACAGGTATGTGTACAAAAGTTATGTAATAGAACAATATTACAGTAAAATTTAAAAAAAAAAATGAAACACTGTGATTGGTGAATTACATAAAACAAGGAGCATAACAAAATAGGTAATTAAAAGAAATAGATAAGGAGTTAAAAGATCTTTACAAAGTAAAGAGCAGAGTTTTAAGTAAATAAGTGAGGCAGGAGTTTGATATGACATAGGGTTGGGAGCCGTTACTAGCTGGTATCGTCATGGAACCAAGTAAAAAGTCCTTCTTGAGTGATTAGGAAGTCCACAAGCTGGTTCAACTTTCTCCCGGAAATCTTGTTGTTGAGGATTGCTTTCTTCCAGGTCACTAACCATCTGGAAGCTGGACATGACAGATGCCAGGAAGCAGTTAATGGACAAACCGTGATGTAATGGAGAGGATGGCCTATGTCTCCACAGGTACAATTAGATGAGACTGCAAGATTAAATCGGAAGAAGTATGTTGGAAATGGGCCATGACCAGACATAAAAAGAATTTCATTTCTTGTCCAGTTTAATGGCTTCATTGAGACAGAGGGTTCCACCTCATGAACCAATCGTCCTGTCTTGGAATCAGTCCAGCTTTGTTGCTAGTTCTCGAATATCCATTTCCGGCATTCTTGTTTGAGATGACAGCGTGGGAGGGGAACAATGAGAGGCTGGAGTGAAGAGGAGGCCGCACTCTTAGCTTCCTTATCAGCTTCCTCGTTCCCTTCTGTGCCAGCATGGGCTTTAATAAATTTTAATTGGATGGAGAAGAAGTTGGTCAGTTCAGCTTGGATGGAGCGAACCATAGGACTAGTTGTTGTTGGATTGCAGATAGATTTCAGAGCTGCTTGGCTATCTGACTAAATAGTTACAGGAATTTTCTGTTCTTTGGCAAACTTGACAGCTTCTTTGATGGCAATGACCTCTGCCTGGAAGACAGAATTCTGTTTGAGGAGTTTTTGCTTCCACGTGTGGATCTTAGAGCTGTTTGGATAAGCTACAAAGGCTGTACCTACACTTTCATCTAGTTTTGATCCGTCTGTAAAAATGTGCAGAGTGTCCAACGGGAAGTGCAGGGGGGCTGCCTCATCGTCTATTGTGATGAAATCGGTTTTAAAAAGGCCAGGATGATTTGTATCCAGACTAAGTTTCACCTCAACATCAGATGAAGAAGGGAGAGGAGGATCTAGGCAATGGATTCCAGCTCTAAGGAAATTGATAAGCTTTGCTTCTGCTTCTATTTTCAAATGAAATGGGGGAAGACCGGTAATAATTTGTAAGGCTGAGGTTGGCGTGGTTCTGGAGGCACCAGTGATGCTGAGGAGGAACTTTCTCTGAATGGATGAGAGCTTCTGAGTTAACTTAGACGTCAGTGAAGTTCCCCAAATGGCAGCACCATGACAGATCATGAGCTCGATTACTGTCTTATAGAGCATTATCCGGTAATGTTGGTTAATGCCCCACTCATTTCCTGCGATTCTGCGTAGTTTTCCTAGCAGAAGAAGTGCCTTATTTCCTTGGGATATGATATGATTTTTGAAGTTAAGTTTTTTATCCAGGATCACTCCTAGCAACTTGATATCGTTAGATTTTTTCAGTCTGTCATTTCCCCAATGCATCTGTGGATCACGCTGGAGCTTTGCAATGAGCATGAATTTCGCTTTCTCTAGAGAAATACATAGATGGTTATCATCAACCCACTCCTTGAAGTGTTTAAGGGCTAGTGTTGAAACCTTTCCTAGCTTCATTTCACTTTTGGCACCTACTACGAACGTAAAATCGTCGGCGAAGGCCTGGATGGGAATTTGGCTGTTTGGGTCAATATCTTTGCCAATATTGTCCCAGTTAAATTTCAAAGGTTTATCTGCTAAAACATTCCATAGGATCGGGCCACTACAAGACCCTTGTGGGCATCCTATGGATTGGCTTCTAGAGGCAAGACCCATATTAGTCGGTAGTAGAACTGTTCTGTCATTAAGTTAACTGATGAGAAGTTTTGTAATATTGGCTGGGCTATTGGTGGCACAAAGTTGTTCCTTAAGTTTATAATGATTTATATTGTCAAAGGCGCCTTTGATGTCTATTGTAATAACTGCTATGTGGAGTTTCTGGTTACGAAAGGTTTGAATTTTTTTAGTGAATGTCAAAAGAGCATCATCTACAGAACGTCCTTGTAAGAAGCCAAATTGGTTTTGATGGAAGAAGCTGCGATTTTCCAGATGGAAAGACAGTCGCTTTGTGGCAAGTTTTTCAAGTACTTTTCCAAGAATTGGTAAAAGGGAGATAGGTCTATAAGAGCTTACACTAGACTTATCTTTGCCTCCTTTATGGAATAAAATTATGAGGCTAACTTTAAAACAGCGAGGGAAATAAGAAAGCAACAAATATTTGTTGAACAAACTATGCAGGATGTTGGAGAAAAACCTGTTGATTGTTTGAATAACTATATTGTCAATCCCGTCAAAGCCTGGAGCTTTGCCTTTTCTCAGGGTGTTAATAACTCTTGCTATTTCCTGTTTGCTGAAGGGAACGTCATCTGCCGCAGTAACATTGGACACAAAGGCCTGGTTGTGGGGGGTGGGAAAGAGTTTTGCTAGGATATTTTCTGCTACTTCCAGATCACTTTTCTTATGGCTGCCAGTAGAATCAACAAAGATATTTGAAGGAGGAACAACTTCCCTGAAGACTGCCTCATATACTTTGCCATAGGGAGAACTTGCAGCACTGTAGAATTCCTTCCAGTTTTTCTTTTTTGTGCTTCTAAGTTGTCTCGTGTAAATTGCACGTTTGGCCTTATACTTGCTGATAGAACCCATCTTTATCTTCTGCTGAGGCCCTCTGATAACGTCTCCTGAACGCTCGAAGTTCCTTTCTAGCTATCTGGAGAGGTTGTGTCCACCATGTGGGGGTGATTTTAAGTTTGGCTCCTTTGATTTTAAAACTAGAATTGCAGCAAGATGTGATAGTGTCTTGAAAAGTCGAGGCGGCTTTTTCTAGGTCGTAAATATTGTGGCTGTTATTAATGGAGTCGGTTAAGCTGGTGATATGACATTGGAGGAGTTTGCAAAATTTATTATGTCCACCGAATATAGTTTTGTATCGTTTAAATTGAAAGGAGGTAGTTCGGTTGTTCAAGATAATCTTTATATATTGATGATCACTTAAAGTTTCTTCGTCTAGAACTTCTCAGGAGATACCTTTAGCCATTTCGGCATTCGTGACTAAAGTCAAGTGTCAAGTCTGGCCATCCTTGTTGAAATTTATTGGTGTAGGTTGGTGAGGAGTCTTGTGAGTTTAGGATAAAAAGATCATTAGCTAGGATGAAATCCACTGCTAGTTCCCCTCTTGAATCATCATTAGAGTAACCCCAAATTTGGCAGTGGGCATTCAGATCCGCGCCAATGATAGTTTTTCCTGAACAAGCAGTTCTGAGAACATTATCCAGTTCGGTTAGTGTTGCTGGGAGATCTGAAGTTGAGGCCACAGGTGAACCCCTTGTTTTATGGTTTGGTGGGGGATTGAAGGCTGATATGATGTTCAAGGGTGCTTCCTCTAGCGTTATCCTAATCGTAACTGTTGTCTCTAATCTGTGAAGGAATGTTGAATTGAGTTTCCGGGAAGTGCATATAATTGCTGCCTTGTGGTTGAAGGAAGACCAACACCAATTCTGTGGGATGCATTTAATTTTGCCATCTTGCAGGAAAGGCTCTTGTAAAATAAAGATATCAACCTTATGGTTTTCTGCAGTAACCCGTAGGAGATCCATAGGTGGCTTCGATTTCCTGGTATTTATTTGGATGATCGTGAGAGGGTCTTGAACATTTCTGATGAAATTTAAATCGATGAATGGAAGCATGGAATGATTCATGCCATGTGGATCTGTAAAAAAATTATTGCTGAATTGTTGGGTCATATTCTGGGTTCCTGATTGTTGGCTAGATGATTGAGTTTTGGATGAGGGTCTAAGTATGTATGAGACTGCTTATTAGAGTTGGCATAGATTGTGTTGTAAACAATATCCTGTACCATAGAGATATAGGATGGGCAATTAGGATCTGCTGTACTGTGGTCGGTGGGGAAATATGTTCTGCATCTCCTGTTGGAAGATCTGCAGTTGACACAGTGCAGCGTAGAAGCTCTACATGATGTCGTGGGATGTGATCCACCACAGCTTTCACAGTAAGTGAGATGTATGCAGTCTTGCTGTTCATGCCCGAATCTTTGGCAGTTGAAACAGCGGATAAGGCCATAGTGTTCTTTAAACCTATAGCACTTACCCCTGTGATAGAGGGTGCTGCCATTAATAACCCTAAAAGCCTCTGGTTGAAGGACCAAGACCAAGTTGTATCTTTGTCCACTATGCCTCAAGCAGTGAAATCGCACAATTTGATTTTCTTTAATTAATTTGCAATTATGAAATAGATGGTCCATGAAGTCTGTTGGATGTGTAGTCTCTGGAAAGCCTTGGACCACCACTCTTGGAAGCCTTGGAGCTATGAAATTAGTGGGCTGAGTAGCCTTTGCTTGGCGCTGTAGGATATGACTATAGGACTCAGGTTTTGTTCCATTTGATTGCTTTTTGACCACTGTATCGAAGCTTTGTCTACGGAGTTCGGGCGTTGCGTTTTGAACTCTAGCCATTTTGCTAGTCTCTTACATGTGTGACTCGTTATTTTGCGTTGCTGAGGAATATTTATTTTTCTTCTTCTGTTCTTTCTTTAAGCCCTTAATTGAAGAGGTTGGCTTTATTAAAGTTTCCTTGATGTTGGTAGTTTGAATAGCTTTTTCCTCCAACATTAGCCGACTCGTCTGAGAAAGTTTGCTGCTCGTGTTGTGAACCAGTGAGTTAGAGCTAAATCTGTGCTCAATAAGTTGTAGCAGAATATTGAATTCTTGACGAATAACAATTGGTAAATAGAGTTTGTTATAACGAGTACGTGACTCAACCAACTCATGACACCTATCTAGAATTTGCTTAGGTGTTTCGTAGGAGAGTGTTTGCTCTTGGCAGTCTGTTTCAACCTCCAAAAGAACTGTGGAATCTCCATTTCCCTCTTTATTTTTGTCCTTGCTTTGTAAGCAACTTTTATTGATCTTTTTTACCATAATTAGGAGTATCAATCAAACAACAGTTGAGTGACCCAGATGCTACAGTTTCCCTAAGCGCATCAATCTGTGCTTTTTTTTATTTTATATAATTAATAATAATTATTAAAAAAATTTAAATAATAAATAAATAAATAATAATAAAAATAATGATAATAATAGCAGATTCCTATTTTACACGAGTCAAAGCGATGATGCAATAAACCAAGTGTATCATGATCGGTCTAAGAAGAACAAATTGATCATTGCCCAAATCATCAGCACACGTGGACCGATGCCGGCTTACGCTTGCAGTTCCGCAGCCTTCTTAATGCCGGCTTACGCTTAATATCCTGTATAAGGCAAAGCAGATACAGGATATTCTTGATATTCCCATATCGAGCAAGACTATTATTATTCACAAGCCTTGAGAATACTAAATTATAAAGACTTGAGATACCGATTGGTATCTCAAATCCTATATTCATAAAGTTTGAAATAAAAACAAACTGACAATCAAAAGCATAAACATGTCTGTTTGCAATAGTTATCGAGATAGATAGAGATAGACTGTGGAGAAACAAAGTTCAATGCTTTTAGATAAATCACTCATTTGTTTAAGCAATGGCAGCCAGCGCATATAAGTCTAGAGACGAACACGACATTGATACAATTCAGCTTCAAATGTCAATTGCCATATCACGAAATAATGTAGCATTATAATCTAAAATAGCGTTACCTACGATCATTACTCCACATTATTGACACAATGAAGGCTCAATGTTGCAAGGATGCCATGCTCCATCCGGTAACACTACCCTTTCATCAAGAGAATAACAATTATTAGCATGATACTACCAGGCACCAAGCCTTGTAAGTCAGCTAACATATCCTTTCAAGGTATCTAAATGCTTCTATGGCTACCTGTTTTTATATTTTTTTTTAATATTTTTACTTTTGTTTTCTATTTTTTAACCAATTGAAAATGTGTTATACGTGATTAAAACTCATACATAAACTGACAAAGTTGTGTTCATGAGATGAACTATGACATTTTTGTTGAAGGAGAATAGATAACTACCCCACGAGAGACAACCCACATACTCCTCCATTCTGCATTTTCATTATTTGAATCCATCGCCAATAAAAAAAGTCCAGCAAATTACTGAACATATTGCACAATCATTTTATTTTCAAGTGTATCATGTCGAAATAAACATCACTCACAATTTGTTACTTTGTTTCTCTTTTCAGTGATTTTCATTACTTTTTTAACATTTTTATTCTTGCAATATTTTGTACTGTATTTTACTCTCACAGAATAAATAAAAATCAATTTTCATATTGAACAGAACAATTTTTTCATATTCAAGTTTATAAAAAAATATTTTAGAGGAGCTTTTTAACAAGATTTGAAATCTAAAAAAATAGTAGATACTACACATACTCATTTCAAATTTCATCTCTTTTGATCTTGTAAAATGGAAATTATTAATTCAAGTATCGATCTATTTATCTGATAGTAGATGGTCTCAATGGAAAAAAATAGGCAATCGTAAACGCATCATGGTAATTCAATTATCTTTTGATTTACCAGTAAATGATATGTAATTAGAGATTCTTTAAATTTACAATAATTTACAATCAAAACAACGATTTTTTTTTATTCTTGTCAATGATTGAGACGCATTTTTTTTTAAAAGAAAAACAATCAGTACCTTGACAGAAATCCTTAAATGAAACATACATTTCAGAAATAAATTTGCACAATTCATTGTACTAAAAATTACTATATTTTCTGCGAAAAATTTTCAAATGTGAGTGTTTATAATAGGGTAACATATTATAAATATCGAGTATATCTTATTAACATATTATAAATATCGAGGAGAGATACACTATACATCAGTGATTGGGTACACATAAGAATGCTGGTAAACGCATTTTTTACACAGGAGAGAGCATTGAGTTTGCGAATGTGTTTTGAAGCTTTATTTTACAAGCAAACAGAGCGTCTGTTGGATGGCAGGCTATAGAAACACAGAGTATGAGACAGCGGTGGTATAGACATAAAACATAAGAAAGAAAAGAACGCAAAATAGGAGGGAAAAAAGATGGTTATTACTCACTGTTTATGAAATGTAAAAACAAACGGGAAATACAATTTACATCATAAGAGAATTGATGACACTTGCATGTGATATAGGCCTCATATCTTCGTTGCATGAAAGTACGAATGTCTTAAATATATCAGGAAAGTTTTGGACTTCTTCTGTTAATCCTCTAAGATTTTTGACATTGTTAAAAGGGGTTTCATAGATAAGGCATTTCACATGTCCCATAAAGAATTAATCTATATACGATTGGTCTGACCATCGGAAGACCATTTCATTTGATCCTCATTCGATCTATTGTTTGGCATATACTTAATTTAAATGGTAATGTATAGAAAGGGATAAGGATGGAGGCACTTTTATGGTATCACAAGGAAGAATGCACTGCAGTGGAAACACGTATAATGTCGAAAGCAAATACGCTGCTGGTGCTATATCACGCATTCACTTTTACTTCGTGTGAAAGCACTAGTACGATATTGTGAAGTTTTTATGTCAACACAATGAACGTAATTCTCGGCATTAGCATTTTCAATTAAAGAGAAGCATGTTTCCTCCATTCGTAATAAACGAAGCACTCATCTATTGTCCTCTTATCTGATGAGGAACACATAAAAAATTTACACGCAGTTGCACATTTCCAGATTGTAACAACTATACGCGTTGAAACCAATACAAAAATATCAGTAGAACAAAGTATGAAACCCTAAGAACAGTGATTTTGGGTGAATCTAAACGGAGACCAAAATTTCTTGCAATAGCAATGAACCTGAAGTGATCATATTATGCAGTTCTGCAACAATTTCAGTTGAACACATGATCATCACACCAAAGTCGATCGCAAATACGTTCATTTTTTTTTTTTTTTTTTTTTTTTTTTAAATTTTCCAACCAAATCGTGAATGCTTCTTTCAGAACATAGGTCTCATTGTAACTTATCCTTTTATGGATAAATTTGCTGCTTCAGCAATATTTTTTCCCATTACATTAAACTGCTTAATCAATTCATTTCATTGTAAGCATCATCTTGTTTACATATTTAAACACGTGACTAAAAAAGTATTCCTACAATGCTTTCTAAAGTTTTTTACACAAGTAATGCTTGCCAATTTATGATCTGTGATTGTTGCTTCTATTGTCCAACCATGGGAATTTTACAAATTGCGTCAAAGCTCCTTCTCTCATACATTTATATATTTTGGCATTTTTATCTATCAGTTTATTTCTTATAAGAGCTTGCCAAATTTAAAACTCAAATTAAATTTTATGTTTAAAAATTTAATCGATAGTTCTTAAAGTATATAAAAATTATTATAATGATTGTACATATCCATTATAAACAAAAATGTACATGAAAGAACAGAAAATTATTTTTTAAATATGGCTTTTTTTCTTAAATTGATTATTGATTACATTTGAAGAAAAATCATTGCATAGTATAATCCATTATTTTTAATTACATCTCTAAAAGAGACAACGTAAGTATATCATAGTATATAATAATCTATGCAATAATATGTTATTTTTTAATTAGATCCACGTAATGATAATGTAATACATTAGGAAATCAATTTAAATTGTATTCCAAGTAGTTTTGTAAAATATGTTTTATACTAGGAAAGTGTTTGATACTTACTTATAGAAATAAAAATAATCACAAACTAAGATTCTTTATTTGAAATTAGTATTATCAATGTGACATAAGTAAAAAATTTTATAACTGCTTTTTAACTCTTTGGGTGTATTTGACGAGTGAGACTCGTCATCTGCTTGCTCCAAAAAACAATCTCTTCAAATAATTCAATACTCAAAGGATTAATGAGAGTTTCTATTCGCGTTTCATGCCTTCATATTTTATTATTTTCCTACATAGCATGACCAATCAATCAAAAAAATATTTATTACAATGGCATTATAATCCAAAATGCTATTCTGATCTTAGTCATCATATAAACACTATAAGGAATTTGTTATTATAAGCCTTTTAAGTTTCTTTTGTTCAATATTTACTAACGAAGTAGATTAATTATCTAAGATCCTTTTTTATTTCTGTATTAGCCAATTTTAATATAATACAGAAAAATGATTTCTACGAATGTCTATAAGCTGTATAAATCAATTAAGCTTAAAACATAAAATTGAAAAATCGTAATAAAATCTGCATATCAACAAAACTCAACTTATTAACTTAACCTTTATTAAGGTAAAATAAAATTATAAAATATTCTACAAAAATTTTTATTAATATTGTATTACCGAAAAAATAGTCATGTTCATTTTAATTATTACCGAAAATAAAGCGTAGATATTTAGACAAAAATAAATAAATAAAAATAAAAAAATAAACTTTTAGATTAGAAATTGGAAAAGAATGAGAAATATAAAAGTAAGCAAATTATATATACATTTATATTTGCAAAAAACATAGATATTTAATTTTAGTAAACATTTTACATGTCATAAAACTAAAAATAATTAATTCAAATAAGTGATAGCGTCATACGAACTGAATTACGTCATTTACATGATAAAATATGTAAACCACACATTCATAAGTACCTTTAGCCACACACACAAGTATATTTAAACTTCATATCCAATACAAAATAACAACGGATGTCAAGGAACCACTTTAAAAAGTACGAAAAAACTTCTCATTCCTATTTCTAAATATAACTTGTTGATTCTCTCGGGTCAGATGAAGAATCTGGCATCATTGTTAGCAACAGTCAACACTGATTTTACTTTTAAATTGAAAGTAAAGGTTTTTTTTCCGTGAATAAAGCACCTGCTTTTGGAATATTTTGTATTTTTCTAATATTTGTGTAAGTTTTACGTATTTATACATTAATATAATTGCTCGTTTATTAGTTTTTGGAATTGCAAAAACAATTTACGTAAATAATTACATTGAAATTACAACATCTAGCTTATAATTTTGAACTGTTTTACCCTAAAGTAATGTTTACAGCGTAGCACCAATATTTTTAAAGGCGTGTAAAAGCTTTATTTTTGTCCTTTGCAACAAATATTTAAAAGCCGAAATAAACTGATTTCGTTTTGTACTGGTTATTATTGTTTGGAATTCCCAGTAGTTCGCATTATATATAATGTAAATAAATAAACCTTCATACGTTGATGTTGGTTTTATTATAATACCTTAATAATAATATAGGTTATTAATAATAGTTAATTTTATATTATGAAGACAGTATCGAAGAAAACAATTAATTTGTACCTAAAAATGGTAAAAATTCCCTTCATATTTTATCGAATAAAAAATAATATTTATATTTAAAAACTTTACAAATTATAAAAAAGAAAATAGCATTTGTTTTCAAAAAAAGTAGTGATGTATAAACAGGAGAAAAATTGAAATTACTTTACAAACATCTATAACTTTTTCATTCAAAATGAACTCATTAGAAGTTTCCTATTAAAATACATTATTTTGTTAATCTTTAGAAGCTGTGGCATTTGTTATTGGAATTATTATCTCTTGTATATAAATATTTGCTTTTTTTTAAGAAAAAAAAAAGGTATTAAAAATTTTAATTTTTTAACGTATTAAACTCTTTACTAGTAAATATTTGGATATGATAGATAATACTTATTGAAATTATTCTAAAAATTATATATGAAGTTACCACAGAAAGTAAGATCTTTTCCTCTACTTTAAAAAGGGAACGATTTATTGAAAATCAATAACAGTAAATTCTTTAAATTAACTGGTTCCACATTTAAAGATTAATTTACACTTCTAAATGCAAATTGCAATGGAATGAGTTGAGAGATAAAACAGCATACGATGATGTTGTATGTAATATCATCTCTTCTTGCCATTACATTTGTTGGGGTTCTCATCTAATTTTTTTTAAGTTAGAACTCATAAATAAGAAAAAAATCGAATGCATAAACCATCTGTTTTAGAAAGAGTTAGTAGATATAAATAGAATAAACTATCAACCAACTTTGCTAAAATATTAACCACTTGCCTGATTATCCCGAGTTATCTCGGGTTCGCATATATTACAGTTAATTACTATGACGAGAAAATTCGGTTGAAACAGAATTTGTCGGTACGATTTGTATTATAACGGTTTTATTCAACCTGAAGGAAACGAAAGGAACTATTCAGCTTTAACTGGCAGTTTTCCAAGTTTCGTTGATTTCGCGTTCGTTTGGCAGGATTGGTCACGTGTTTTCCTATTGTATAGTATATGTTGGCTTGTGGGTTAGTAATGTACAAAGAAGGATAGTTGCGTTGAAAAAAAAAAAATTAAGATGTCAATGATGAAAGATAGTGAAACCGATGATTATTCAGATAGTGATTATGAAGGGATTATGAAGAATCAAATCTTCAGAAGAATCACTTCCACTATTTTCAATATCAATAGTGGAAGTGATTCTTCTGAAGATTTGATTCTTATTGAAGGAGACAGTTCAAGTGATTCGGACAATTTGCCGGTAGCTCGTCAATGGTATACAATTCAGAAAACGAAGAACGAGATATCAGGTATAGCTTTGTGTTGTCACTTGTTCCAAAAGCTATCATGCAAAGACTATATTTAGCTTTTGTCCATTAGTCCGAGATAACTCGGGTTAGTAAACTAATATTAAAATTAAATGCTTTTATACCTGTAAAATATTAAAAATTCAACTTACAACCTACATATTTTGTTTTGCTTCGTTTCCTAGTATTTAATAACAAAATAAAAAAATAGGATGGTTTTTTGCAATTTTTTCAAAAAAATGTGTAAGGGAAGCAGTTAATGACTATTCTGGAACGCTGAGAAGAAAAAGAGACAGAGAATATACCTATACAATCCCAACAGCAATTACCAGTCTTGAAGAAAAATTTCATTCTTTCTACAATTAAAAAAAAAGCACTTTAGTTGCCTTTTTTGCACCACGTTAAAATGCTAACAACATTTATACCCTTTTTCATTATTAATTTACATTTCTGTGATTCAAGTATTATGTGAATTATGTAAGAGAATTTTAAGAGAATGGAAAGGAGCAGTTTAGTAAATGGTATTTTATTGTGGCTTATTCATATTAGAATTTTTATGCAGTTTAAAGAACTATTGTAATAGTAAGATTACAGAGTTCATTTTAAGAGAAACAAATTTTAACTCAAGCTTTTTCATGCCTTCTAAATGACTAGGTCTGCCAACAAATTAAAAAAAGTAACATTTAAAAATTTAAGCAGGTTAATTTTGATTAACTAATCATGCGTCTGAACTTCTATTGTGTGAACAATTGAAGGAAGATATCAAATTTAAAAAAATTACGGAAAACAAGATTGAAGAGAAAATGTAAGTCAAAAGTTAAAATAAAATCACGAATTCTAGAATTTGGAAAAGTAGAGTCAGAAATGTATCAGAAGTATTTGAATGTCAAGTACACTACTGGCGATTAAAATTGCTACACCAGAAAGAAATGCAGATAACAAAATGATATTTATTGGACAAATATATTATACTAGAAATAAGAAGTGATTAAGTTTTCAAAAAATTTTGGTTGGATAGATCCTGAGAAATCAGTACCCAGTACAACCACCTCTGGCAGTAATAACAGCAGTTATACGCCTGGGCATTGAGTCAAACAGAGATTGGATTGCATGTACAGGTACAGATGCCCATGCAGCTTCAAAACGATGCTACAGTTCATCAACCGTACTGACTGGCGTTTGGTGACGAGCCAGTCGCTCGGCAACCATTGGCCAACATGCAGACCAGGACAACAGCCGAACATGTTCCGTATCAAGGAAGGTCCGTACAATACCAGCAACATGTGGTCGGGCATTATCCTGCTGAAACGTAGGGTTTCGCAGGGCTCGAATAAAGGGTAGAGCCACGGGTCGTAACACACCAGAAATGTAACGTGCACTGTTCAAAGCACTGTCAATCCGAACAAGAGGTGACCGAGTCGTATATCCAATGGCTCCCCAAACCATCACGCCAGGTGATGGGCCAGTATGACGATAATGAATGCACGCTGCCAGTGTGCGTTCACCTCGACGCCGCCAAACACGGATGCGACCATCATGAAGCTGTACACAGAACCTGGATTCATCTGAAAAGATGACGTCTCGCCATTCGTGCGCTAGGTTCGTCGGTGATCCCATCATTGAAGGCGCTTTTGTCTATGACGCAGAGTCAAGGGAAGCCGCAGCCATGGTCTCCGAGCTGAGAGTCCATGCTGCTGCAAACGTCGTCGAACTGTTCGTGCAGACGCTTGTTGTCTTCCAAACGACCCCGTTCCTTGACTCATGGCTCGTGACGTGGTTGCACGATCCATTACGGCCATGCAGATAATATACTTGTCTTCTCGGCTGCTAGTGATAGGTGGCTGTTGAGATCCCGCATGGCGTTCCGTATTACCGTCCTGAACCCATCGATTCCATATTCTGCTAACAGTCATTGGATCTCGACCGACGCGAGCAGCAATACTGCGATAAGATAAACCGCAATCTCGGTATGCTACAATTCGACCTTTATCAAAGTCAGAAACGTGCTGGTACGCATTTCTCCTTCTTACACGAAGCATCACAACAACTTTTCACCAGGCAACAACGTTCAAATGCAATTTGTGTATGAGGAACCGGCTGAACAATTTCCTCATTTAAACACAATGTAGGTGTCGCTACTGGCGCCTGCTTTACCTGAATGCGCTGAAAAGCTAATCATTTGCATATCACAGCACCTTCTTCCTTTCGTATAAATTTCACGTCTGTAGCATGTCGCCTTCTTAGTGTAGCAATTTTAATGGCCAGTAGTGTATATTATAAATAGTTTTTGTGTCTTTATCCAATTAATTCATCTTCTGCATGCACATTTGTCGTGGTGGACTCTAGGCAGTTTTCTGGATTTCCTCCTTTGCGATACGTGATTACAGCCTGTTATCTATGAGAAGTATCATCATAAGTCAATTTACGCTGTGGATATAAAACTACCTTACAAGTTCTTAGGACATTTGGCTGTACATTACGCGTTGTGTAAATAACGGTTTTCAGTCTGAAAATTTTGTTTAAAATCAATAGAATAAGTAAAATATTCGAGAAAAATCCCTTTACAGTCAAGCCTGTTTAACTTCGTTCTTATTCTATGCAGTATATGAATTCCAACGAAGTTGGCATAATGTTTGGAAAGTGTGGCTAAATTTGTTTTTCACTCAAATGTTATTTTTTACTCATGAGGGGTAATTAGACAATAAACTCCGTGGTACGACAGCCCATCAGGTGACCAAGGCCTACAGTGCCCATATATGTTTTCTTGACCGAAGTCTCTGGGGTGCGAAATACATGTACCTCTAACGTGTGAAATGCCTAATGTGAAATACTTACTGTGTTTAGTTCCCAAGCATGCTGGGTACTCAGTTTTATCGATCCACTGGAGGGATGAAAGTCTGAGTCGACCTTGCCCAACCTGAGGATGGAACCTTGTACCTGCTAATTAGACTAGGACCAACGGTTTAAAGTGGGTTTCAAACCATTACAAATATCCATGTTGAATTCAAACTCATGAACTAAAGGCCACAACGATAATCGTACATGCAGATAATAACAGCAAATTCAAAAGAATAGGACAACAGTGATGTCTTGGAAATTAAACAGCTTGGGAAAAAAATAAGAATATTTCTTCCAGCTTTCTTATCAGGTCAACTCATGGACAAAGTAATAATTTTTCCAGTTAAAGTATTAATTGCAAGAAGTAAAACCTAGTTCATTTAGTGTACGACTTGTAAATTGCTTATCTCTCTACATTCACTAGTTTCCTCAAATAGTAAATTTTTCGTGTTCAAAAATTTAAAATCAAAACTCCTAAAGAAAATACGCATATTTCATAGTTTTTCAATTAAATTAAGTTTCTTATGAGTTCTTAGCATTTCACATTTGAAGGTTCTTCAGGAGCAATACTTCTCATTATTGTTTTTGACAATTCACCAGTATTTTGGCTAAAATTGGATATTTAAGTAGGCAGGCAATAACGATCAATTTTAGAACTGAGTGCTAAGTGCTTATAGCTCACATTGATGAAAGAAATTTTATACAATAGTCAAAACATTAGAAGGTGGTTGACTTTTCGTAATTCAGAAACAGAGACAAGCATAAAATTCCATGACATGAGCTTCCATCCTCAGACTTGGAGGACATCGCGACAACTTACTTTACGAGAGCCCTTTAATGAACACAACGTATCTCCGGATAAATCGGGAATAGAACTCACTACCATAAGACCGTGAGAACGATATTTTCTCTAACAGTCCACCTCAGCCTTTGGAAATTTAACTGTAAAATTTTTTCGATAGCCTTTTTGTTATGATGCCTGATAAGTCCATCAAATCTTTTAATAAAATTTCGAAGACTGAAATCAAAAATATTAACTTAAATATTAATTTAAAAGTCTACATTCAGATAATTCAATTTCTTGCAGAATGACCTTAGATTTTTCTCCTTCGCAATTCTGTTTTTCTTTTCTCTATAACGAACTGATTTCAAATAGCATGTACATTTAATTTTATCTATTATTGTGACAGAAAACATTTCTTCTTTATTTCTACTTGAGCAACCTTAAACTGGATATTAAAAGGTGGTTCTCTATTATTCTTTTCGGCTCACTAATACAATTTTTTAACGGTGAATTCGTTTGTAGATTTTGCATCTTACAAGCTATGTCAAAACATAGGATGAATTACGTTTAGAAATTATTTTTAATTTTAATTTGCAAGAAAAAACTATGCACACCACATGCATGTACATTATTAGCAGTACCTTCATTCTCTTTATTCAAAAGAACTCCTTGCCTTTCTTTACCCTCTATACTTCAAATCTTGTGCCATGGACATTCATAGGAATTGAGGGGACAAATCCAAATTAAAAAGTGTTATGATACCAAATTTTAAGTTTCCGATTTAATTTTGTCATATTGAAAGATACAGTATTTCTGCATGCGCATTATGATTCAATTTAACAATCATTGCCACAGAAAGCAATTTTCTTGAGTGGCTGCCATTTTGCAGCTCATAAATTAAAAGTACTCTTCCAAATATGACTACTGGGAAGAGTATTTTGAATTTATGACTCCAATTTCAAAAACTTATTTTTTCGTATATATTTTCCATTATATTATATATATTATTCAATAAGAGAATTTTTTATTTCTATTTTTATCAAATTTTATAGAAAAAAAAGGGGTGAATACCACTTTAAATGTACTAAAAATATTATGTACGTGTCGAATGTTACATTTTTAAGCAGATATAACTTTTTTCAAGGAAGTCTGAATAGGGGAAATTTGAGAAATATTACAACTCTCTCCTTTGTCACAACAGAATTGTTAGTCGAAAAAACTTTTTCTGGTTGGGAATTTACATTTAATAACGGCAGACATGCTTTAATAATAACTTTAGAAAGAGTAGGATATTTTATATAACCACCTGCATTTTTTATGTTAAAAACTGCATTCCAATATTTACAGATATTTTGGTCATTATCATAATCATTCATAAGCAAAGTCGCATCTTCACACATGTAAAGAATCCACTATTCATTCATTTTATCAAAGTCTGAAGAAATTTTATTCACGAGGAATATGTTAAATTAATCTGCTAAATGAGCTCCTAGACTCTCCCTCTTTTTATTATAAGGAGACAAACACTGGAAATCTTAGAGTAAAGGATTTATAGGGAGTTTTTGAAGCAAATGCTTAGAAGTTCCTATGTAGCAACTTCTGATACTTTGTAGAAATGTTGTTTTATCCGTAAGCTTTTCCCGTATTGCTGTTGCACCATGATCTATTTCAATCTTGTTTTTAAGTTTAACCAGTTTTTTCCTGAATCAACATTTATTTATAGCAACTTTACTCCATTTTTTTCACAGATTTCTTCTGGATTTAAAAATTTAAACATGATACTGCGAACAAGTTAATTTAACTTACTGTACATCACGTGTACTAAAGGTTAGACTTTTTGCATTAGAAGTAAATATGATTCAAAAGTTTTACAAAAAATGAAACCAAATGCCGATATGCCAGTCTTAGGGTCTTTCAAATGTTTTATAATCCGAAGATGTCTATCAGAAAGAGGATATTTCTCTTTAGATACTTTAACAATAAAATATTCTTTTAAAACATCATATTGCTCATCGATTTTCTCACAAATTGACCCCAAAGTTAACCAACTTCTCTCAACATAACGAAGGAAACTAAGTCTAGTTAAGGCTTCTTCCAGTATTTCCAACTGTAAGGAATGATAATCTTCCCTTCTTGAAAGATATAGCTTGAAAAATTGATGAATATCTACAGCAAATTTATCAATAATACAATCAATACCCTTACATAGTGCTCCATGTATTATATATAAGCAACACATACCCAAATCAATTAGTAATGGTAAATTTTGCTCTTACTCAATTCACGATTTATTTACTTTAAAACAGCTAAATTAACT